>QYAP01000177.1:0-122177 GCA_003988905.1 Hymenotorrendiella dingleyae
GCTGGAAGGCTCTTAAGGAGCCGCCTAAGGTCTGTGCGCTGCGCTAGTAACACAGGTGAATGCAACCAAGCACGTGACCACACGTTCAACAATAATAATATTAATATCTTTATAAATATAAGTTATAATTCTAAAAGATAGATTAATTGTTTATTTCTATTTAAGAAAAAAGTATTAATAATTATTATATTATTTAATAATTCTTTTTTTAAATTTACTTTTATAAAAATATAATTTTTATATTAAAATTATATTTATTCTTCTTTTACAGGCTTTTTAAAGAATAGTAATATATTTTTCTGTTGATTTTTTAATATTATATTATAAAATTATTAAGGTATAAGGTTTATAACGAATATTATTAATTATAATTATTAATAGGGATCGAATAGGGGTTTTCTTATATGCTTTTAATATAAAGTATAATTGTATTTTATATTATAAGGAATTGGAATTAGTTATTAATTTAATGTTAATTTGTTTAAATTAATGATTTATTAGTTTTAATTATAATATTATAACAATTTATCTTTTTATTTATTTATATTTTAGAAGTAAAAGAAGATTAATTTTATAATTATAAATTATTCGAATTAAAAGGGATTTTAAGAGTATTATTATAAAGAGATTTAAGGTTTAACTTTAATTTTTCCTATTAATTTTATGATTAAAAGATTTTAATTTAAACTTCTAAGAAAAGTTTCTTATTAGGATTATAATATAATATATAATTATTAGAAATAGAATCGTATAGGCTAAGATAATATAAGTATTTAAATTTATATATATGGTTATTTTTATTATTTATAATATATTTAGGATAATTTAATTCATTATATATTATAGAATTATAAAGTTTATATTTTAAGATTCTATTATAATTCTTAAAAGTATTTTTTATATTATATAATAATTATTTTATTATATAATTTCTTTATTTTTAAATAGAAGTCTAATCTCGGAAAAATTTATAGAATTATATATTTAAGGTTCTTAATTAGAAATTCTATTATTTAATTAATAAAAGGATATTTGCATTATTTAAAGGATTTTTTAATAAATCGAATATTTTTAATTTTATTATTAAATATAAAATTAAGTTTAGATTTTATATTTTCTTCTATTATAATATATAAGATAATTAAAGAAAGGTTATTATTATAAGAATTAATAATTCTAAATACATTAGAAATTAAATATATGATTTTAATATAGGGATTTTTAAAGGTATAAAAGTTTTCTTTTATATAAGGGTTAAAAAATCTAATAATCTTGTTTTTATAAGATTTAAGAATAATAAATTTATTCTTTATTTTAAAATATAAAGTAAAATCTATTAGGGTTAAATTAATTTTAAGAAATATTTCTCTTATAATATTTATTTTAGATTTTAATTAGAAATAGAAAATAAATGTATTTATATTTTATTAGGAGTATTTAATAAATATATATAAAAGGAATTTAAGGTTATATTTAGAGGGAATATTTCGAGATATCATAAAAGTAGTTTTTTTTATATTTTTTTTAATAAAGGGATTATGTTTAATTTATTTTTATTAATAATTTATATCGGTTTTAGTTATAAGTATTTTAAGTGTATAGAGGGTTTATATATAAGAAATTTCTTTCTTTTTAGAAATAAAAAAAAAAGGTTTAAATTAGGGTATTAATAAGTATTATTAAGTTTAATATTATTTAAAGGGTGGTTTAAGATATTATAAAAGATAAAGAATTTCGAATATATATTTTAAAGTATTTAATAATTATATTTTAACGCTTTATAATATAAGTTTATAATGCGAGTTTTTATAATATATTAATTAAATTAATCGTAATATTAAGGTATATATTAATATTTTTTATAAGATTTTCGAATAAATAAATTATAATTTCAATCCGATAGGTATAATTGGAAATAAGATTATTAAAAGCGGATATAATAAGGGTTAATAGAAGAGGAGAATCTATAAGAAAGGGAGGAAGTGATTTAAACCTTATTTAAGCTATTCTATTACTTATTAGTTGAGAGATAGTATTAGAAGCTATTTCTTAGAGGGTTTCTTTTTCGATTAGTATAAAGATTAGACGGAATTTCGAAAATTTCAAAATTATTAGAAAAAGTTGTATGTGTGGTAAAACTTTTATGCTAGAAGTATAAGCAACTTTGAAAGAGGAAGCCTTCGTTAGGGAACTCTTAAAAAAGATAGTTTAGTTCTATTCCCTTAAATGATTATTTTCTGTTATATGAAGTAATAAACTAATCAAGCAATCGAGCACTTTCATATTACATTAAGGGCTCCATAAAACTTGGAAAAAATAAACGACTCTAGTAATTACCTTGCATAGAATTTGTGGTATGAGGGATTCCTGAAAAGAAGTTTATGAGAAACTTCGATTCTTACACGAAAGTTCTCAATCTGCTACCAAGAAACATTTCCCAGTTCTGGCTTTATCCATAAGATCCAATGACCTAGTTGCTGCCAAATTACCTTCTTGTAATACCAAGCCGATTTAAGCAATCATCGCAAAATGTGCTGTGCTTCCTGAGTATAGTGTTAAGTTAAAGTACCTTTCGATGGGGCAAAGATCTTACCAGCGTATTTTTTCCGAGTGCTTGGCACAAGCTGGCTTCCTCGGATCATCGAAACGATAGCATTTGTTACAGATCACAAGCCCTGCTCCCCATATTCTGGGCCTGGCACTCAACCATCTTTCCAAAAGCAAAGTAGTTTGCCAGTCCTCAAAATCATCGCAGAATGATATCTGGTCCCACCATGACCAGGGATCCGGATGAAATATAGCATCAAGTGTGCTAACTGCGATCTTTCCATCTTCAACTTCTGTGTATCCCGGCATGCAAAGCAACCTAATAGTGACACCTTGAGCTCTCGAATCGTCCCAAGAAACATCCTCCGGCAAGCCCAACTTCTGAAAAAATCGGTCCAGCTTAAAGTACCGGGCTATCAGATGAAGGAAGAACGGATCTGCGAGAGCAAGGCAGATTTTGGCGTGACGATCTAGATGCGGAAATATTTCGTAGAGGAGCTCGACAGGAAGAGTCGATAGAGAGGTGGGAGGCTTGTCTGAAGATTTTGATGCCATCTTGCTTGTGTTCGATGATTTGTGATGCTACGACGAGTTGTGCAGATTCGCGATGGGGTTGGAAAGTCGAAATGGGATGTTGAAGTTTCGAAGTTCAGCTGCTCCAACGGCTTTGAAGACAAAGATATAGCCTCTGCCTGTGCCGCCCCATCACTTGTGGAGCTTAACAAATACGTAATCGCATTCACCACCGAAAAGTCCAAAATTTAGTGTGACGAGCCTCGGTAGCAGAGCCGCAGAAAAGATTGCCGCGAATGAAAAAACAGACCCCAGAATCCGCCAACGACACTTCGTGAAAAAAAACCGCCGATCTAAAAATCCAGGTTACAAGTAATACCAAAAGATGCGGGCAATCTCGTATCTCTCATGCAATTTTTCTAACTTCATTCACTACCGTCCACCCTCGCCTAAGAAAAAATCAGTCTGCCCTGTAAGCTACCAAACCAAACCAACTGCACCAACCGGGTCCAAACCTTCCCACGGCCACATATAAATTCAAATACCACATCGGTTTTCATCGAATCAGCAATCGACGGAAAAAGCCCGGCTTGATAACCCGGCATACGCCAATTACGAGGGGTCCCTAGGAGGGCCCTACGGAACGATCCTCATATGAGACTACATAGTGAGATGGGGCGCCTCGTCGCTAGCACACTGAGACGACTTCTCGGTGTCTAAACTAGGAAAGAGCACACTGTGAGGTGTTAAAACTATCGGATTCGAAACTTAAAAAGCTCTTCGGGAGTTTTTCTATACCCCCCCTCAGCTTCGGCTGGGGCCGGGGTGGAGTTTTGCCGTTTTTTCCTGCACTGATGTATGGAGGTAGGCGCTTCGGATTTGAACCTTTTGCTATTTTTAGTGGCGTTTCCTTTTCTTTTTGATTTGTCTTTCCATTTGAGGACACTTCTCCACAGCTAAGATCTAGCGCATCATCGTTCCAAAACTATTCATCGCTGTTTTCCTTTCGACCATTGATCACACTGTATGAACTCCATTCTCGTGCAACCAGGAATTTGGGCATTGAAAGGCGTTTCCGGTTTACCTGTTTGCTTTGTTAGCTTTCGGACGATTTCTGTCAGCGGTTTTATCTCTTGGTCGTTTTTCTTTCGATCACCCGTCTCGATTGTTGTAGAGAAGAGCTGGAAGGTTTTGAAATGATAAGGACAAAGTTTGCATGGTGATGACCTACTCGCCCCCTGGTATCGGAAGCCAATTGAGATTTCCTGGTCCAGAGCGCACTCGTTTCGGCATCTCAATTGCAAAATTTGTCTTATACCGTTTCGATTTCCACTTTCGCAGAGTCCTGGTTTTTTTTTTCGCCGCAGGATTAAAGCTCTTTGCGAACTTCTCAGGCAGCTCAAGTGTGTGGTGTGTCTCTCTTTCATGGTACCGTCAATAACAAGGATGCGTTCGTCGCCATTTTCCCTGAAAATACTAGCTTCGCCTTCTAGCTCCTGTTGAAGGATCTTGATTGACAAACTTAGAATTGCGACTTCATTCTGGAGAGCTCTTGCGATGCGTGACGAGTTGTGAGATAAAGTAAATTTTTTTGTAGAGACGCTCAGTAGGCTCAAGCGTGGCGATAAACTTTCTGAGGCTACATACAAAGCTCATCTTGAGTATGTTTCCGTCTGGCAAATTAGTACCCAACCAGATCAAGTAGGATGGTCACGTGCCTCTGCCCCCTTTGCTAAGCGCGCAGGTGAACTTTGGATTTCATTTCCATGATGAACCCGAAAAGGTGGCTTTGTAAATATTTGCATTTGCTCTATGAGCCAGAAGCATGGTGCTTCATGATGCCACACATCTCAAATTGCAATTTTCACGCCATCTTCCAAGCATCAATCCTCAACAGAGACCCACCATCCTGCAGCCCCCCCACTCCTTTCAAAATCCCAACCACAACAGCATCATTGACCCAATAATACCTCGGATCTCCAGTCTCAAGTATGATTCTCAAATACAAACTCCCATTTTCCTGCGCCGGCCCAGAAGTTTGGATGAAGATGTTGGCTGGTGGGTCCGAGTCGGTCACGAGGTTGTAGCGTGTGTCTGCTGTAAAGGTGCCAGTGCCGTTTACTCCATCTTTGGTGTCGACGAGTCCCCAGTCTGCACCGAGGTTGGAAATTGTACCTGAGATGATGTCAGTTTTGATGATGGGGGGAGGTGGAAGTCGCGATTGGTGGTACCTGAAAGTTCGGGACCTGTGAAGTTTCCCCCGATGATGGGAATTATTTTACGAGGACCCTTTGGTCCTGGAAGAGGGTTGAGTTCATATGCCGCTGCACATTCGACAAATGCAGTGTATAGGAAAGTGAGCTCCGGAGTCGTTGGTGTTGTTACATTTTGAGCGCAAGAGAGTGAGGTGACCGTCGTAAAAATCGCCAAAAGGCCATAGAGGAACTGCATCTTGCGTTTTTCTGAGGATGAAGACGGGAGAGAGTCAAAAAGGTAGGAAAAAAAGAAGAGGGAAGAGAGATGCGTGAGACACTTATATCCTGTTATGGGTTGAGTTGGCCCACCAGTGAGTAGAAAGAGTGGGAGAGAATATCCACTCTTCAGCCAGGAATATCGGTCTTGGAAAAGTCTCGGGCCTCTTACCAGAACATCCAACATTGTTAGAATGCGAAGGGAGTTGACGATATTTTTCATTGAAGATTGAGAAGGTGGCATGGGTGGAGTCTCTGGCAAACTCTGTAGATGTAAGCTTCGCCCTCCGATTTCTTATCTGTCGCATCATTAGTCTTAATCGCCCATCCCTTCTTATTTCCTCTCAGCATACCAGATGTTTTAACAAGATGAAACACAAAGCAGGATGCGTTGGTCCTGTATTAGGACAATTTACTTGGCCATGGGCGAAGAAATCACCCGAGCAGGAAGGGCTTGGGGATTGGGGAATATCCTCGGCTCAGTTGTGGAGCCTTTATGGAAGATGCAGATGCTTAATAAGTCAAATGTGGAAATCAAACATAAAGAGCGTACAGCAAGCCTATTCCAGAGGTTTTGGGGTGCTACTTCGTACGGGTATCTGCAATGTACGATGGCGGGGAAGCGGGACCAAATTTGGGGAAGCGGGGTAGCTCGTATATGATAGTTTTTGGACTGACTTCTTTCTAGCACCTAGGCTTCTGAAAATTCTCCTGAAATTATGTAAAATGAAAATCATTTATGCGACACCATTCAATTTAAAATTGTCAACATAAGGTTTATTTTTTGTTCATATAGGCTGCCAGTGAACAACTGCGTTTGCGGTGAAGCAGTCACCGCTTCATTTGTATATGGCTCGAGCTCCCAAGAGCATCGTGAATTCCGCAATGCGGGGATTCCCTGCATCTATAACAGAACCAATCACGGATTCCAAAAGATAATTTTTCCATCTCGTGAGATAATTATCCCGTCACCGATGGCATGGTTCGGTGGCCCGAGCCGTGTGGCTATTCTTCTTTAAAAAAAAGAGTTACTTCTTTCGACGGAAGCGTCGGAAAGTGTGACGCTGCTAGTACGTTACGGAACAAGTCAGAGGAGGCTCTCCCATAAAATTATGCATGTTACCTACGTACAGATATCGAAATGTCATTTGTGGGACCCACGCGTTCTTCATGCCAGCTCGGGAGTTCCCAGTGGCAAGCTGGTAAGCATTCCGATTAGCTTTGGACGTGCCCGTCTTTAGGCAGTTTACTTTTGATCCACTTTTTCCAAAATGAGGTGAATTGAATGTAGGTACAAACAGCGCGTTGTTATTCATCAAATAGTTTCCATTCCCATAAATTAAAGCTACCTGCCCGCTTTGGAACTGATAACCAATTCGAGGACTTGCAACAATTGGACCACGGTCAACTCCCTCTTCCACGATGAAGCTCTCTTTGGCAATCGCATACGCTTTCCTTCCATTTCTGGCTCTCGCAGTCGAAAATGGCACCACTAATAGCTCGACTCCCATCTACAAGAATCCGTCAGCTAACATCGATGATCGAGTGGCGGATCTTTTATCACGAATGACCATCGACGACAAGAAGGCACAATTGGTTCAAGGAGACATCTCCAATTGGATCAATACTACAGACAATGCATTCAACGAGTCTGGCTTGGTGTGGAATATGGAAACCCGAGCAGGACAATTTTATGTGGGATATCCAGTACCTCAGCAATGGATTGCTGATGGAGTCAAGATTGGACAAGACTACTTGGTACATAACACCACATTAGGTATACCGGCATTTGTACAAACCGAGGGAATTCACGGATTTTTGATTGGAAATGCTACGATTTTCAATTCGCCAATTGCATACGCATGTTCCTGGAATCCGGCTCTGGTAGAAAAAATGGGTGCAGCTATCGCTCAGGAATCTTTGGCACTTGGCGTCAACCAATTATTCGCACCTCTGGGTGATCTTGCACGAGAACTCAGATATGGAAGAGTCGAAGAGACTTTTGGGGAAGATGGTTTCCTGGCAGGAGAAATTGGTTACGGTTACGTCAAAGGAGTTCAAGGTGGAAATGTCAGTGCTACAGTTAAGCATTTCGCAGCCTATGGTTCACCGGAACAGGGATTGAACGTTGGGCCAATACATGGAGGAGAACGGGAGCTCCGAACGACTTATCTGCCTTCGTACAAACGTCAAATCATAGATGGCGGAGCATATTCGATCATGGCAGCATACTCCTCTTACGATGGCGTAGCAGTAGTCGCGAACAAACATATGTTGACTGACATTCTTCGAACTGAATGGGGTTACGAATACTGGGTTACGAGTGATGCAGGTGGAACTGATCGTCTTTGCAAGGCGTTTAACATGTGTACAGCTGACCCTATCGACATGGAGGCTATTATCACATATGTTTGTAACTTCTCTCACACTGGTGGAACCATACTAACGAGACATCAGGCAATTCCAGCTGGAATCGACGTGGAAATGGGAGGAGGATCTTACAGTTTTGACAAAGTCCCGGAAGCCGTTGCAGCTGGCAAGTTGAGCATTGATGATGTGGATCAAGCTGTTTCTAGACAACTTCGAGCGAAGTTTGCGATTGGTCTCTTCGAAAATCCTTACCTTGGTGTATCATCCAATGAAACTGCCTCTCGCATTCACACACCAGAAAATATCGCTCTTGCTCGCGAACTTGATGGAGAATCGATCGTCTTACTAGAAAACCACGGCGAAACACTTCCACTTTCCAAGTCTGCTAATATCGCAGTAATTGGTCCGATGGCTT
This sequence comes from Hymenotorrendiella dingleyae, assembly GCA_003988905.1. Taxonomy (NCBI): domain Eukaryota; kingdom Fungi; phylum Ascomycota; class Leotiomycetes; order Helotiales; family Helotiaceae; genus Hymenotorrendiella; species Hymenotorrendiella dingleyae. The sequence goes on from QYAP01000177.1 coordinate 8,317, forward strand.
ATGGATACATGAATGTGAGTTCTGTTCGCTCATGACAAGTTGTAATTCGCTAATAATTTTGAAGTATGGAGACTATGTGGTCAAGGATAGTCAGTACCGTGGAGTTACACCTCTTGATGGCATAAAAGCTGCGAGCAATGGAAGTAAGTTTCATGAAACTGCGTGGAGAAGAACGAGTGCTGATAGTTCTAGCCATCACTTACGCCCAGGGATGTGAACGTTGGTCAGAAGACCAATCTGGATTTGCTGAAGCCGTTGCAGCAGCAGAAGCAGCCGATGTTGCCGTTGTTGTAGTTGGCACATGGTCGGTAAGTGCGAAAATATGAAGTTTATGTGGGATATACTGACAGATGAACAGCGCGATCAATTCTATCTCTGGCAAGGACTGAACGCCACAACTGGTGAACACATCGATGTATCAAACTTGAATCTAGTCGGAGCCATGCCTCACCTCGTCAACGCCATTATCGAGACGGGTAAGCCAACCGTCGTCGTCTTTTCGTCTGGCAAGCCCATCACAGAAGCCTGGATTTCAACAGCAGCATCCGCCCTCGTTCAACAGTTCTACCCCTCAGAAGAGGGTGGAAACGCACTTGCCGATGTTCTGTTTGGGGATGTAAATCCCAGCGGAAAACTTTCAGTCGGTTTCCCTCACGATGTTGGAACACTTCCAATTTATTACGACTACTTGAATTCTGGTCGTCAAGTTGCTGCCGGAATGGTGGATGCCAATGGCAGTTTGACTTTCGGTTCTTCATATGTCCTCAACACACCACTTCCTCTGTACGAATTTGGATATGGGAAATCCTACTCTACCTTCGTGTACTCGAACTTGACACTTTCCCAAACCACCGCCTCGGCAACAGACTCGATTACCGCGTCCGTCCAAGTCACGAATAATTCGACTCGCGATGGAACTGAAGTTGTGCAATTGTACATTAAGGACCTTATCGCGAGCGTCGTGGTTCCGAATATCCAACTCAAGGGCTTCTCCAAGGTTCCTATCGCTGCAGGTGAAACGAAGACGGTCGAGATCCCGCTCTCGGTTGCGGATATTGGACTCTGGAATTACAATATGGAGTATGTTGTCGAGCCGGGTGACTTTGACATCATGGTGGGAAGCTCGAGTGCGGATTTGAGGTCGAGTGCTACACTTACCGTAGTTTGATTCTGAAATGCAATAAATTTTAATTTTCTCCGACGCTTGAATTGCAGATAGTTTTTGAACTTTATGGCGAGACTCGAGAGGAAAGCATTTTGACGAGCTGAGCAATATTTTCAAGAGCGTGCGTTGTTTATCGGAAACAGGGCCAAAAACAAGCTTTCGAAAGAAACCAACTTTCCTGGTCTGCCATTTTCAAGTAATTTCCCAGCGGTTCGCCTGCTTGCCCGTCTCCCGTTCCCAGTTCAGGGGTTAGTCACATGATCGTCATACGGAAGTGGTTGCAGCCACATCGTGGCTGTGCACTGACAGCTGCGTCATCACTCTTGGCAACTTGGCACTGTTTGACCAGGAGATTTTCTTAAGCATCGCATCTCACATCAACACCACCATATCACATCTCAAAGATCTCCATCATCTCCATCAATCTCAAATCCCCACCACAACTCCCACCAAAAACCCTCCCATCAAAACCCTCAACATGGCACCATCAACTCAAGCCCAATCAGCCGCCAACTTGGAGACCGCTCAGCCGTCATCCCAACAATCGATGAGTACGTCCCCCCTATCTTTCCTATCGCGTCGCTGACTGACATTTGTTAGGCCTTGACGAGCTCCCTCAAACCGGCAATGAGCAATCGCAAACCAAGGAGCAGAAAGCTCAGGAGGAAGAGGCGCTTGGTCTGAGAGGTGGCGAGATGTGTCCTGGACGGTTCTGCTTTATCATTCCTTGCCCGTTGCCTTGCAATTTCTGTATTATCTAAGGTGAATCTGACCGATTTGCGGGGAGGTGTGAATGAAGGAGGGGTTTTGGGACGTGTACTCTGGCTTTGTAAAGGATTGGAAATGGGAGTGACGGTGCTTGCGGTGGATGGAAATCTTGGCTTTGAGCTGATGGGGTTTTGATAGTTCTTGAATTACAGCCGGCTTTTGGACTTCGTTTTTGTGTGCAGATTCACGGCTGTGTCATGAATAGACAGCATACCGTATCAACCGGTTTGTAAGCCCACCCCTTCTCCCCCTTTCATCTTATTATGTCAGACCTATGATGGAGAATGAACGTTCAATGGCAGGTCCAGGAAAAGGGAGAAGTCTCTCCCATTCTAACCTCAATTCGCTTTGGCGGTCTAGCAGACAGAAGCACGACCGAGTTGGGAAAATATGATATATTTTCTATTTGTTACTTAGATGAATCTCAAAGATTCGTCAATTAGATAAATACCATCGCTCATATATTTGATACTCCAGTCACTCGATCGCATAGCCATGTTACACAGCATACGCTTGTAGCTCGAAGGTTAAGTGTCTTGCATCTAAGGATTCTAAGCACCACCAGCTTATGCTTATGACAAGGGTGGAAGCTCAGCTCAGTTCAAAGATTCGGTAGATGCTTCATTGGCATCGCTTCTTCACTTACCAAGGTACCAACACTACCGTATTAATTGGTTTAGAGCGCCATCCCCTCCCGTTTTTTATATCATTGTGCCAGGCTATTAAAAAGAATTAAGGTTAACGGGAGAGGTATATCCGTGAACGCACCCTCTCCCGTTTTCAGGGCCTCTTATCGTTTTAATCTCCATTCTCTCAGATATCCTAGGATAATGAGGTTAAAAACGGGAGAGGGGGGCGCTCTAAACCAATTAATACGGTACACGACTTCTCCCGCTAGATGATCTTACTGGTCGGTTCGGACCATGAGGCTACACGGAAAACGCTCAAATTTTCTGTCCTACACGCTTATGCTGCACCACTTTTCAGGATTGGGTTGGAAAGATCTTCAAGCGTCATAACGAAGGTAGATATTTTGAAGACTGCTTGTACATTTACGACTGCGCGAAATCTCCTTTTTCTTACCCTCACCATGGTTAGATTTCCTGCGGCAACTGGTTTTGCGGGTGTCTACGCAGTCTTCATTATCTTGCCTATTCTAGCAACAGTTAGTGTGAGCCTACGCTTCTGGGTGCGAAAACGTAAAAAATCCAGACTGGGCGCAGATGATTGGACGCTCTTCGTAGCGCTTGTAAGTGATTTTATGCAAATCCCACAATTCCAGTCTACTAACGAACAGTTCTTAGATTCTCTTATGGGCAATGAATAGTGTGGGAATTTACGGTAGGAACTCCCGCACTTTCAAAGCCTGGCAGATGATTGATATGAGTGAAGGAGCGACGCAGAAGTTGTTTGGTGGACATAGTCTGAGGGATCCACTTACTGGTGGAATTAAAGTTACCTGGAGAGAACATGTCTTGATAGAGGTACGATTACCTTACCAAGCAGAAAAATCGTATTGACACGACGAAGTGCCAATGGATACTATCCAGCCTCCAAAACCTAACCCTCGGCCTCACAAAACTAAGCGTCATCCTCTTCTACCGCCGCATCTTCTCCATCGGCAAAACATTCCACATCTGGTCCCTCATTCTCTGCGCCCTCATAGCCGCATGGACAACAAATTTCGTCCTCGCAGTCATACCGTATTAATTGTAATACAAGACCCCCCTTTTCTCCCGTCGCGATCTTAATTCTCTATGAGTCTCTGGCACAATACAGCTCAAAATGACAGAGGCCCTGAAAACGGGAGAGCCTCTCCCGTTCGACCTCAATTCTCTTTAATAGTCTGGCACAATGAAGCTCAAAATGGGAGAGAAGGGGGGGTCTTGTATTCTTTTCTATGTTCTGGACAGACTTTCTGGGGTTTGTCGAGATGTGCGATGCTATGCCGATTCAATCTACGGCGTTTGGAATCTCGGATATCCTGACGGATTGGGTGGTTCTTGTTACTCCCATTCCCATGATTTGGCAGTTGCGCATGGGGACGTGTCAGAAGCTGGGTATTTGTGCTACTTTTGCTCTTGGGTTTTGTATGGACCTGTTTGAGAGGCCGAAGACTGATTGCTTGATAGGTCTATGGCTGCTGGAATCGTTAGAGCTGTTGTTACGGGTATCTATGTACTAGGTAACTAACATCAGATCTGGTGAATCTTTTTCTGTTTTTGAAAAGAGACTTACCTCAATAGGTCCAAGCAAGCAACCTGAATTTCTCGACTTGATTGGTGAGTTGACCATACTCAATAATGTGTACTGTACACTCTAACTTTAGATATAGCCGCTACTACTACAATCGTAGTTTGGTCCGTCATCGAAGTGACATCCGCAATGATCGGTGCACGCCTTCCTACTTTGTCGTCACTATTCAGGGATAAACCTTCGCCGCTGAGAGGTCTACTTACTTGAGAGCCGCAGTAAGTATCAGGACCGGCTCCGGCCATTCTAGAGCGCCGCGAGAATCTGAAGCAGGAGATGAGGAGGCGCTTGAATTGCGTACAAAGTCGAATCATGGTGCGAGAATACCTTCACTCTTTGCTAGTGAGACGCATAGCAGAGAATCAAGGAGGGATGGGATTGATTGAGCGGTTAAGAAATTGAGAACTCGCACTTCAATCCACTAACGTCGCTGGCGGCCCAAGGCCTGAAGAAGCTTCGATCGGAGTGAATCCGTAAACAAGATCCACAATGTACCAGTATCAGAGGGTAGAGAGGCGACTACTGTAATCTCTTTAAGGAGCGAGGACATTCGACAAACCATTAAACAGCCAAATCCAAATCAAAAACTCATCATTCATTTATCCGTAACTACCTATTTCCTACTTCCCCAACTCAACATCCACCCAGCCATCCCCCACCTCCCTCCTCACCTCATCCACAATATCCCCCTCCCCACTCTCCTCCCAAATTTCCTCAACCCTAACTAGCAGCTCCTTACCCCCAAACCCCATACTTTCCACAGAGCCTTTTTCCTCGCTAGCATGTATTAACGTCCCCTCTGTAGCATCGAATCCGTTCACCCTTCGCAAGCCCCAAATCCCTACAAACACCGTAAATACCATAAGTGCGAAACAAGCCCAGAACACCGCACGATACCCTGCGATGGATTCTTGTGGGATGGTAATATTTTGAGTAGAGAAGATGACAGCCATGATAGAGAGACCGAGGGAAGTGCCGAGTTGGGACATAGTGTTGAAGACGGCGCCTGCGAGGGCTTGGGTGTGTGGTGGGAAGGAGGATGTGATGATGAGGTTTGCGACTGTGAATGTTACTAGATGTGAATGTTAGCATTGGCGGTTAAGAGGTTGATGGTGCTTACCATCCACAGAAAGCGGCAACAAAAGCAAAGCCCAGAATTCACACCACCAAAACGACCACGTTGGATTCAAGAGTGCCATAATCAACGGAGAAATCGCACAGATTGCAGAAGTTGCGATGACGAGATAACCGGCTGGTAGACGGTGTACTAAGAGACCGGTGAAGATATTGAGAATAACGCCTACTATCAGATCTGGCAGGAATCGGAGGGATGCTTGGAGTACCGAGAGCTTTTGGATATTTTGAAAACTTTGGTTTGGTAAGTATATACCAACAAACTGAATGGAGAGGTTGCTTACTAGAGACTCAGAAACCATTCCATACTTTGTAAACTGGACCAAGATAATAGGACTATAATACAAGTTGCCGTGAAGGTCGTATTCTTCCATAGAGAATTCGGTATGAGCGCTGGCTTTCCTTTCTTTTCTTGGAAGTGCATCCAGATGGGAAAGGAGATGAGTAATAGTATCGAGATTGTGACGAGGGTGATGTTGACTGGGTCTTTCGCACTTTTTAGATCTCGGATTTCACTGCCTGTAATCAGTGAGAGCCATGCTATGGAGTAAAGTATCACCTACGCGAAGGAATAGGACATCAAAGCCATAGAAACACTCGATATCAGAACCCCAATCCAGTCAATATCACGTCTCAAACGTAACCACATATCATTCCTCGGCTGTAGGTCCGGCGGCAGACATAAACATCCCACTGCAAACAACAATCCTGCAAATCCTGCCGAGACGTAGAAGCCAAGTCTCCATCCAACACTTGAAGATTCAAACAAACCACCGAGAACAAGCCCGACAGAGAATCCCAAAGGGGTGCCGAGACCGATACATGAGAATCCGATATTTCTAGTTCTTCCACTAGGCGTGGAAGACATGAGAATGCTGATTGATGTAGGAAGATACATCGAGACGCCAATTCCTTGAATGGCACGAGAAAGTATTAGTTGGAGACCCGTTTGAGAAATCCCGCTTGCGAGAATTGAGATACTGAGTATGAGGGTTCCAGTGAGGTTGATGAGGCGGCTTCCTACAATGTCTGCTATCGAGCCGGCGAGGAGGAGAAAACATCCTGTAGATAGTCTTTTTTGACCTCAGCTTCGCGAGATAGGAAGAAAGCGGCTTAGACATACGAATATACAGTTGCAGGCCTAGGCTTTGATTAGTTGTATTGTCAAAGCAGAGTTGATGGCGCAAATCTCACCATAACAACAGATTCTCCTGCAAGTTTAAATCTGTTGCTATCCCTGGAAGCCCAATCGTTAAGAAGCCAGCGTTAATCGAAGAGGAAGTCGTGATCGCTGTTAACGTGGAAATGATACAGAAGGTATTCCACATGGATATTGGTACAGGTTCTTCAAGTGGTACATCCTTCGAGAGCAGCATCTCGACTGAACTACTCTGCTTTTCGGATACCAGCAGAACAGGCAACTTCAGCAACTTCTCTGCTGGCAAAGAGCCATAGCAATCAAATGACATTTTATTAAACGGAATTAGACAATGAAAGAACGAAAACAGAAAAGAGGGAAAAGACATTCAATTGAGTAGCAAGAAAAAAAGAGCTTCATCACACAGGAGACACCCACCGCTTAGAGTAACCCACATGAATTCCATTAGCTCAAACGGCTTGACTGAAATTCGCCTGGTCCAGGCTGGTCGCTTGCGTCAATAAGTCTCTGGGCGGCCCGCTACCCGAAAGCAAAAGCACCATATCGACTTCATAACCGCAAGATCGCGCTGTTTCCACCACTTACAAGTTTGAATTTCCGCGTGCGAAAGAACGGGTGTGCCTTAGTTCGTGGGTCCATACGCTCTAGGGGCTGTAAAATGTCATATGTGGATTCCTGCGTGAGGGTAGATGCGCTTCGCCCCCAAGCTCAAGTCCCTATGCATTTGACGCATTCCTTCGAAATACGACTCGCACTGCTAGCACACCAAAATCGACAAACGAGCGAGCTTACCACAACCCCAACGAACAGGATGAGGGGAGTTGCAAGTGAAGTTTTAAACAAAACACAGTATACCTATACCCTTCAGCAAAACAGCATGTTCAAGGGGGTAAGTCTCGGCCGTCAGTGATTATGGACTTAGACCTGTGGCGTAAAGCCATACATCTCGATTTGAAGACGCCAGTGCGAGCCGCCGCTTTTCGAAACCCACCAAAACATTCTAGTAACGTTGTCTGCATGAACGTCTAGATTTTGCAACCTTTCTTCCCCATATTGTCGTGAGTTCTTGTGGGGGCAATGTTACTGAAGCATTCCCGAAATATCTTCATTGACAGCTCGCATGCATACTTTCGTTATGATGTGGTGTGCCTGCGGCCTCGCTTATTCATAATTTCGAGGGGGGCTGGGGAGGAAGTTATTGCAGCGCTGTCTAGAAGTCAAGTCCTTTGCAGCTTTTCCCGCTGCCCCAAGCTACCGCTCGGGATATGCAAAAATTCTGATGACAGCACAGTTTCTTGCATCGTGATGAGGCGTAGTAGTATTGTGACATTACGTTCTCAGAATAGATAAAAGAGCTTCGGGATAGATGGCGATAATTTCAGTCGAGGAGAGATTTATCAAGAGCGTCAAATTCACTCCAACGAGTAAGTCCGAGAGATCCTACTCTATGGCCGTTGTCCGCGATTATCAGTCTGATTGTGAAAGCAGGTGTTCTCGGGCGTTAGGAAGGGCCGTGGCCATAGAATTGGTCGATGGCCGCGAGTGATCGTCGATCGAGAATATATGTCCGGCATTTCCCTTGACAAACTGGAGACTGCACGTGTGGTGAATAATGATGAAGTGAAGGCTTGGAGGGTTTTCATCGTCTTGACAGCTCGTGATGGCTGGAGGACCACGTGGCGCGTCTTAGCTTTGTTTGGTGTTTGGGTGGGGAGACAGCTGGCCACCATCCATGTCACTTCGAGAATTTGACGTCACCGAATTACACAAAATAATTGAAGAAAGTTGAAAGCAATTCAATTTAATGACGAGGTTGGAGAAAATGGCTTCCATTATTGATGTAAAAAATGTGCTTGCTGAGAGCTTTCGTCCAATTAATTTGAGCTTACAAGGTAGACCCGGGCGGTGTGGAAATTCTGCCGACTGACTGTGAAGGGTAGGAGGGGAAGAGCCGATAAGAAAAACTCCGGCCGGGAAGAGGGAACAGCTGCGTTTGTTTACCGTTTGTATAGCTCCATTCACCAGACTTCTCTCATTTCTTGACTCTCTTGTATTATTCACCGCCGTCTCTTGAGCATTCGATCTTCCTTAAATACTTTCGATCTGAATCGAAGACTTGCTTTATTCACGCCTGTCTCTTGAGCATTCGATCTTCCTTAAATACTTTCGTTCTGAACCGAAGACTTGCTTCTTCCCTTCTTCACAAATTCCCTCGTTTGATCGCAAGCGGTGTGTTGCAACTTCCGCAACTTCAACTATCTGAACTCGCACAACGGAAAGCGAAAAACACGATGACTACCAACGGAAGTGATGCTGTTGCTGCTGGTAAGAACCCCTCGCCTTGTGCTACAGAGTATGGGTATTTGATGTCGCACAATCTTGAGAGCGACATCTTACACGTCTTCAACAGACAGCTCTAACATGCGCAAACAGCGCGCGATGATCGCAAAGCCAACGCCAACGCCACAGCTGCCAACGTCTCCGAGACCCAAGCACCATGGTCCGTTGAAGGCGTAGTCGCAACCATCCCGGGTGGACCACCGCAGACCGATTCTGCCTCGCCTGTCCCCTTTTTCCATATGATTGAGCGCCTCAAGACTACCAAGCGCGAAGGATGGCGTCGGTTCGGAATCAACCAGTAAGTCTCGAAATCCCTGACGTGTAATTATAATTGCTAACTTCTAGCTAGGGGCGAATCAATTTCAGATCACATGTACCGCATGGCTATGATCACTATGTTCGCTCCCCCGGCCCTTGCTGCGAAGCTCAACATCCCCCACTGCACAAAGATGGCTCTTGTACATGATATTGCAGAAGCTCTTGTTGGCGATATTACACCGGTTGATGGAATTGCAAAGCCCGAGAAGAACCGTCGCGAGTCTACCACCATGGATTACTTCACAGACAGTCTTCTCAATCGAGTCAATGGCGGTTTGACTGGCAAGGAAATCCGCGCGGTCTGGCAAGAATACGAGGATTCCGAGACGTTTGACAGCATGTTCGTCCACGATGTCGATAAGATTGAGTTGCTATTGCAGATGGTGGAGTACGAGCGAGTGCATGAGCACAAGCTGGATTTGGGCGAATTTTCATGGGTGTCTTCCAAGATCGTTCTGCCAGAAGTCAAGGCGTGGTCAGACGAGTTACTTCAGGAGCGCGAGGACTTCTGGGCTGACAACCCACATGAGACCTTGAAGTTCAATTCAGACGTCGACGACAAGAAGCACTTGGCTCAGAAGGTCGAGTACTATGGAAAGGAAAACGCAACTGAAGGTGAAGCTACAAAGTGATGGATCTTTTGAACCTCGTCATAATTTTTTGGAGCTTGGTAGAGGTTGCAACATTTTCTTGCGGGAGTTCAGGTCACGACATTACACGACATTATGGTTGTAGGTGAATGGATAGATAGATACCTCAATGCTTAGCTTGGCAACATAGCTTGAGCATAATGAACAGATCAAAAGACGACTTTTGATATATCCATGTGTTATTCTGATATGAAGCTATTGCAGTGACTTCCTTGGGTTCAATTTCTTTCGTCTCCTATTTACCAGCATAGAGTTCTTACCCCAACGCCACTAGAAGGGCGCGAGTGGTGGATAAGAGCTTCATTCAACGCCAGGAACGGGCTGGGCTTGATTGTTGACGTCTTGATTGTTAGTTGTGAAAGGTTGGTGCAGGTTAGCTTGGAAGTATATTAGAGCCCATCGCAGGTGCCGAAAACGAATCAAATTTCAAAGAAGAAATCTTAATTCAATTGGCTTCAAGTTCACCATTGCGACGGTGAAGCGCCTCTTTTGTGGAGAAATAGCTCACCCCTGTTTGGTGCAATCGGTTGACTGCGGAGTCACCGTGGCAACCCCAGCCCGGAGAATTTTGCCGGTGAGCTTCGAGAAGTGCATCAAATCCTCCATTGCACTCTTATCGCGCTGCATCCCACAATCACAATAGCTTCAGGCGGGTTGCAACGTCGTACCTTGAGCTCGGTTTTGCATCCCCAGATTTGCTCTTGCATTGTCCCATCAACACAGCTTCTGCCAAGAGCCAAAGCCCAAGCTTTGGTCGTCGCCTTTGGCCCCGTCCCTTCACCGCACCTTTCCGCGACACACCATCCATACCAACCAACGCACAACTCGAGAAACGCCACGGAAACCTCATGAACAACCCCAAGACCTGCTAGTTCTCGAGCTCGACGATCAACGACGATGAGCAGCCCTCTATCAATACCAGGCGCATTCAATGTCGCTCAGCACCGCGATCATGGCTCGGCGCCGCGCTTGTCCGGTGCGCAGTCGCATATTTTCAAACCACCGCGAACAAGACCGGACTCGGCGTCATCTAGTATGCTCCGTACTCGTTCTAATAACTCGATGTTTTCGGCAGCTTCAGGCACATCATACGGGCGACCAAATGGCGGTTCAAGAAAGCGCTCTCGTACGGAAGCAGAAACTCCAGGCAGCCCTCAAACCCGGAGACAGAATGACAGAATGAATGAAGACTGGCCCTCGACGATGGTTAATAGCACGGAAGCTGTGGGTGCTGATGTCTGCCCAGGATCACCAGTACCCTTGGTGAATTCCAAATACGTATTGGCAGGTGGTCTGGATACACCTACAATGAAAGCTGCTCAGCTGGCCCTTGGAGATGGCGACTACTCGGATGTTGGATTTAGAAGATCGCTGGGCGGCAATGGCACATCAAAAGAGTTATTTGGGGATATGGATGGCTCAGGATACTTTCCTGCAGATGGACTGGGAAGAGATGCAAATGGGAGAGGTAGAGGATGGATCAGTCCCAGAGGAGATGGCTGGACGAAAGCTGCAATAGATGTTGTCGGGGGAGTGGCTGAAAAGGTTTGGGAGTTTTGTAAGAACGGAGGTGCCGTTTTTCGAGGTTTTCATGCTGGCGGTGGAAAGGGATACTCGATGGAACACGGCGAGCCTATCTTGACATATCAGGTTGACGAGAGCGAAACATTTTGGGAAACAGAAAAGACGTCAACATGGGGACCCCCGGATCGAGGATCACCACCACTCCCGGGCCATTTCCCTGACGCGCTCATACCGGATTCCTTGGAATACGCGAAGCCCGATATCGATGCGCCCGCAGCGAAACGAAGACAAGTGAGCAGAAGTAACACTCAGGATGAGCTTGCGAAGAATTGGGTTGTGGTCAAACCTGGCTCTTTAAATAATACACCCTCAAGGCCTCCTCAGCGCGTTCCATCCCGATATAATATGGCCACGGCCTCTTCCGCAGCACGACGCTCTACAGTCAATCCGGTACGACCTGCCTCTCGCGCTGGCTTTACATCTGCATCGACCGCAAGAAAGCCCCCTGTATCAAGAGTTTCGCATGCAGGATCGCCTGCACTTCTTGCAAATCGAGGCGCTAGTTTCGCAAGCCCTCGCCCAAGTCCCAACAGCAAAATCCCTCGACCAAGTCCAATGAGACATAGTACATCAATGGGACAGATGGGAATGGAAAGTCCTGCGGCAAAGGAGGCAAAGAAATGGGCTGCAATGAAGAAGAAGGAGGACAGAGATGCTGACGAAAGTATCAGAAGACTCGATGCGCAGCTAAAGGCCATGATTCGCGAAGGAAAGGAGGCACTTGGCACCAAAATCGAAGTTGAGATGGAAGATGATATCGACTTTTGATGATGGAGCAAATAGAAAATTGGCTCTTTGAAAGCTTGCCTAGACGAAGAAACACCTTTTATCTTCGATGTCATTATATGCGGATGGATACGGCGCTTTTATGGATTTGGAGTTCTGGATCGATGGATGATGAAACGTTTGGAGATTTTATGAAGAGAGATCACGATTATGAATTTCCTGTATGCATTTATGCATGGGTGGAATGCTTTGCCAATACCCCCTTTTCAAGCGATGATTGACTGCTTGATGCTGATTTAGGCGAGCATAGTTTAGTAATGATCAGACCTATGAACATCATACAGATACGGTTTATCGAGAACGGCGCGGCTTTTTTTACGAACTCTGGCCGTGAAATACGGTCGCTATCAGCAGCTTGTCTCTTGCCAATTTGCTATAAGTGATAGTTTCATATCTTGTTTTATTTACATTGACCAAATTTTATATTTTCTAGGAAATCACCGGTTACGGCATATTCTACCGTAGTAATTGGTTAGTAAAACCAGACTCCTCCCTCGTTTCGGCCTTAATTTTCTCTAAATGATTGGTACATTAGAGTTAAAACGAGAGGGATTTGCCAACGAGAAGACTCCCATTCTAACCTCAAATTTCTCTCGAAAGCTTAACACAAGGAGGCTCAAAATTACGGAGGTTTTGAAAACGGGAAAACTCTCTCGTATTAACTCTCATTACAGTATACCAAAACCATAACAGGTAATTGCGGTCTAAATGAAAGAGTTGCTTCCATTCTACTCCCTCAATCCTCTCAAGTATACTAGTACAATGCGGGCCAAAATTCGGAAGAGGTCGTAAGATTACTCTAAACCAATTACTACTATTTCTAACGCGCAATTCCCTCTTTCCTCAAATGAGAATATTATCACTTCCTTTGTGTACTCTTCAGCTTCACACGGATAGTCATGACAAAGCATCAGAATACCTCTTACTCAAGGCTAACATTGAGGCTCTTTGTTCACCTTCACTTCAGCTTCCTCATCTCTCTCCAACCCACCGTCGCCATACAACCAACACAAAACCCCCTCACCACGCCCCCCCCCCAAAAATGGCAAGCCCCCTCGAAAGCCTCCCCCTCAAAATCCGCGAAAAAATCTGGTCTCAGCTCCTCCTCGTCGAAAACACCTCCATCGTCGAACCTCTCTCCGACATCAACGAAAACACAATCGCCCGTCTAACATGGACGCCAGAATACTCCCTCTTCACCCTCAACAAAGCCCTCTCGGCCGAATGTTTCGATTACTACTACATCGCCAACGCCTTCATCCAAATCCACTCCAACAGCCGCGCCTTCCTCTCCGCCTACGTCGCCAGGGTAATCCCCATAAAATGGGGCGCTATTAAAGCGCTTATCGGCCGTGGAGATCGCGCTATGACATTGACGATGCATCATTATGTGAGGCAGACATGGCATGAGGCACCGAGTTTCAGCGCTGTGATCTCGGGAAGGTATTTGGGGGTGCTGGTTAGGTTGGTGAATGTGGTTAATTCGCCGTTGAGGTGGGATAGTTATGTGTGGATGAAGGCGACGAATAATAAACTGAGGACTGTGAGAAAGTTGGGACTGGAGTTTCATAGGGATGGGCCTGTGGCGATGCCAGAGCGGTTGGCTGAGAGGTTAAAGGGACTGAGACGATATCACCTCAACGGCGATTCCCAGGCTGCCTCGAGTCTGCGCATCGAGCTTGAGATCAGGGGACTTTCGGCTGTGAAGGCGGGGGATCTTCAGGCTTGTTCCGAGGGTCCGGTTTGGAGCGAGGATGCAATTCTTGCGGAATCTCGGGCTCTCAAGGAATTGGGTGATGAAGTTGCGACGTATGATAGCATTCAAGCGCGAGCATATTATTTCCTATCCGCCCTCCTCTTCAGCAAAGAAATCCTTCCGCAATCCTCACACACCAAGCTCTCCGCAATCCACATCGAACACTTCGTTGAGGCCCTCCTCGCCATGTCTCATCTCTGCAGACCATCCGAAGCCCTATACATAGTCTTCGGTCTCTTCCGCGTGGGTGTAAAACACGCACCACCCTGCACGAACCCTGCCCTGAAATTGAAAATTTTGTATGCTTGGGTGAACGCTTTACGGGCCAATGGGAAGCATGGGGATGCGGATGAGGTTATGGCTGGGAAGGTTAGGCAGATGGAAGGGCAGGTTGGGAAGAGGGATAGGGTAAGGGATAGGGCTGGGGATGATGAGGAGGTTGAGGAGGTTGAGCTTGGTGGGTTTTTTGATTAGGTGGTGGGAATTTGTAAGATTACCTTCTATTCCAGTTTGAGCTTTCGTATGCAAGATCTTCTAAGGGAATTGAGGTTCGAATAGGAGAGATGCCGTCGTGGTATGCTGCCTCTCCCTGCGAGAGTTTTTTCCATTCTCTACCATAAGTCTAACCCAATATCGAAGTCGGAGAAAGTTACAAAAGGACTCTCCCATTCTGACCTTCATTCTCTCGGCAAAATGAAAGATGGTACAGGGAAAACGAGAGAAACTCTCGCATTTGGGAGATCTTACATTCTATCCCCAATTTTCGAGGAAGACTTAAAATAGTGAGGTTCAAACGGGGATGTAAGATTCGTATAACTTATGAATTTGGACTTCGTTCTCGGGTTGAATGATAGATTTGTGGAAAGCGTCAAGCTGTTCGGCTTCGGAATTTGTTGTACTGTATTTGAGCACTTGAGAAGGGAGGTGAGTTTGAGTGTTATTCTGAGTTCAGGGTGTAGGATGGGATTTACTGTTTAATTGGGAAGATTGACAGGGATGACTGGCTGTGAATGTTGAATAGATATAAGGGGTACTTTGGCCTTGCGTTTTGATCCAGACAATCCATTGGTGTAATCTGCTGGCATAATCTATACTCTATTATTGGTGTAATCTATAATATCTATCGAGTTCCAAACTTCAATGCCACTAGCACATTTCCTCATACAGTAACTCAAAACACCTTCTCATCAATCCACGCACTAATCTTGCTCTGATCCCTGGGCACATACAACAACTCATACCTATCAATCTCCTCCTTAATGCCCCCCAAACTCAAATCCGCCATCCCAGGCCTCACATACGTCGTCTTCTTGTAAACCTTCCAAAACACAAACGCAATCGGAAAAAACCCCACCATGGTATAATTCAAAAAGAAAGACCTCAGACTGAATGGCGTAGAGTCGTGTACGAAATTCGCCCATCCATTAGCCAACATGCCAAAAATACAAAAGCCCATGGCGATGTAAGAGGTATAAGGTTGAAAACGGCCCTTGTAAGGAAGCGTATTCCGATCGATATCCTGCGCTTTCAGCGCCGCGTAAAAGTGTCGATATGTCACGGCAGTAGCGCAGTAGTTTATCATTTGACATGCCGTTACTAGACTTACGAGCCAACTAATGACGATGGCGCTGGAATTGCTCGTTTGCAGGAAACCGAGTGCGCAGACTGAGAGACCCGCGAGGACGGCGTAGACGGGGATTCCGGTCTTGAGGGTCTTGGAGAAGAAGCGGGGCGCTTTGCCGGAGATGGCCATGCCGTACATGGTTCGGGATACGGCGTAGAGATCGCCGTTTCCTGAGGAGAAGACTGAGGTCATAATGCAGGCGTTTACGATGTGGGGGAGGATCTTTATTTTGAGGTTTTGCATGGCGATTACGTAGGGGGAACTATTTGTGAGAGTCAGTTTTTGTTTCTGGGGGTTAGAGGGGTTGAGTGACTTACGCTGCGGTGGTACCAGATCCGGAAATCTTGCCAGAGTAGATTGCTACTAGAGTTGGGTCGTTGTAGGGGACGAGAACTCCGATGCAGATTGCTGAGCCGATGAAGAAAATAATGAATCGCCATACGACTTGTCTGAAGGCCTTTGGCATGACCTTTCGGGGAAGTTCTGCCTCGCTGGCGACCATGGAGATGTATTCGGGTCCATTGTAGCTAGAAACTGTCAGTCTTGAGCTCGAAGAATTATTCCGTGGAGAGACTTACGTGAAAGCAGCTTGGAGAAGGCCAACTAGAACACCCAAGAATTTGCCGCCTCCGCCGGTTGTTTTATACTCGACAAATGCCCCCGGATTTTGCCAATATCGGAAACTACAATAATAGAGATTCAGCCAAGTCGAAAAAGGGTTTGGCAGAGTGCAATTCGCTCTTTGAGGTAATAGGAAAACGCGGATGGGTTGTTGTATTAACACCTGCTCATGCGAATCCTATTGAGAGATGCAAAAATAAGGAGCCAGGGGGTCACTTACCCAAAACGATCGTGGATGGGATTTCCACCCAACATAGTAATGAACGTGAAGAACAAAAGTCCCACCATCAACGCAATCTTGAAAGTAGACATGCACATCTCTGTGATACCAAAGTATCGAACGTTGATGAGATGGAGGAATGCATAGAGCACAGTTATGACGACCACGACTGCAGCCACAGGAACTGCATCGGTCCAATACTGGAGTAGGAGATTGAATGCTACAATTTCGTATGGGACAAGTAGAGCTATTATGAAAATTGTCAGCGATTCCCGAGTGTGCAGTAGATAATGGTAGCCTACCTTCTTTGATGAAGAAGTTCCAGGACATCGCGAATCCAAGGGCATCGTCTACCCAAAGTCCAGACAAGGTGATGAATGGGGATGGAATAGGTAAATAGCACACCATTTCTGCGAAACACTCGTTGATACACCACATAACCCCTCCCCATATGATGAATCCAATGAGTAGTCCAGCTGGTCCGCCGTTTGGCAGGACACTTCCCATCTGCACGAACAGAGCTGTGATCAAAATTAGCGTTGACCGAGAGTTTTTCCAAGTGAGAAAACTTACATGTGCCAATTGTAGTTCCCATGCAGTACATCTGAACCTCCTTGGAGCGCAATTTTCTCTTCAAATTCTGCGACCCCGAGTGTACTGCTTCGGTCGAGCCAGTGGTAGAGTCGGGCTCATTAACACTTGCCCCGGAATCAACAACTCCATCCTTCAAACTCGACTTATTTTCTTCCATTTTGAATTCGAAATTTACAAAAGACCAATAGAAAGCATTTGCAAACGAAAACGCGTGAAGGACGACAAGAGAGGCGAACGAAAGACACTTGAAAAACAACGCGGAACAATACGGAATGTTATACACACAGGCATTTCGTGACAACTTCGGGTCATATTGTGTACGACACTACTCGAATTGTCAGATAAGTGATAAGATCCGAAAAAGATAGCATCATTGAAGGTTGTTATCTCAGTGGACGCCCGGAATATAGCTTTGTGGATTGGAACTCTGATAGTGGGGGCCCTCCACTGTGGGTCAGCTCAGACCACTCGGCTGGGTCCGACAAATACTTACGATCCTGATTGTTATATTCCGCATTCATTCTTGTGCTTTCAGTTATTTTGAAACTTGTCATTTGAATTAGAAAGTCATGTCTCAATCAAGGGAGAACTCGTACAAGTTATTGATTATAGGTGCAGGTGAGGAACCACTCCATTCTTCTGAAGAGCTTCTCTAAAATCGACTTACTAACATCAAATAGGAACCGCCGGGTTATGTGCAGCAAAAACATACCTTGAATTAGACCCTGAAACAGATCTCGTGATCCTTGACGATGCAAGTTTACCTATTCCAAGATCCATGCACGAGACCATCGTACTTATTGTTGGAGGTTCTGGAGCTGACCTTCATCCCAGAAAACTACTGTCGGTGGCGTATGGGCGAAAGAATGTTGTTACGATGGCTTGAAGACTCAGAACATGCTTGGCAGCTATGAATTCTCCGACTTTCCCATGGACGAGAAATATGGCTTGCAGCACGGTCAGCATATTCCAGGTTTGGTGATGCACAAATACTGTGTAGACTACGCAGTCCATCATGACCTGGTGAGCCGAATCAAGTTTCATTCCCGGGTGACTAAAATCCAAAAGCTTGATGATGGTAGTTGGAGCGTCGTTTCAGAGGAGACCGGTGTAGATGGGGTAGCAAGCAGTGTTGTCTACCACTGTGAGAAAATTGTGGCAGGGACTGGTTTGTCGTCAGAACCAAATCCTGTCTCGATTCCAGGGATGGAAAATTTCGGCAAGCCAATTCTATCTGCTAGCCAACTGACGGAAAAATGTCCCGCGCTGACGAAAGATCCGGATGTGAAAACGGTCACGATCATCGGAGGATCAAAGACTGCGTACGATTCTGTGTATACCTTAGCTTCTGCTGGGAAGAAAATCGAGTGGGTTATACGAAAGTCTGGGACTGGTCCGTTGTGGATGAATCCTAAATATATTCACTTTGGTCCTCTCAAAATCAAGCCAGAAGGGTTGGTAGCAGTCAGATTCATGACTTGGTTTTCTCCTTGCATATGGGGAGATGCCGATGGTTATGGATTCGTTCGAAGGTTTTTGAATAAAACCAGGCTTGGTCGCTGGATCACGGAAAAGGTCTGGGGAACTCTGCGGGAAAAGATCGTAGATGCCAATGGGTATCGAAAACATGCGGCACTGGCTGGACTTGAGCCTGAGGAAAGGTAGGATCTTCGTCTTGTCATACCCAAGATTTGGAGAGCTGACATAGAACAGTCTTTTTTGGACGGGTAGAGTCGGTATCCTCAATTACGGAACTGATATACATCAATTCATCCGTTCGGGCCAGGTAACCGTTCATCGACGCGATGTATCGCACCTGTCCGAGGGTGGTGCAGTGAGTTTCGTCGACGGAAGCCGCCTCCAAACCGACGCCCTCATCGCCATCACTGGATGGAAAATAACATCGCCGATTAAGTACGGACCAGAAAAGATCGAGGCCAAGCTCGGCATACCGATGCCAATTAGCAAGGTTGCTGAGGTAGACCAAAAATTCTGGGCTGAACTTGACGCCAAAGCAGATGAGCAAATCCTGGGCAGGTTGCCGTATCTTGGCATTCATGCTCCAAAGAAAGCACTCCGACCTGAAACCAGTAACATCAAATCTGCCGTAACTCCATTCCGTTTGTACCGTGCCATTGCACCGCCCGGACTGACAGCAGAGGGAGACCACAGCGTCGTCTTCCTGAAGATGCTCGGCACCACCAGCAACATGACCCTTACTGAGCTGCAATGTCTCTGGTCATATGCATATCTCGAAGGGAAGTTTCCTTCTCTTTCTCCCGCCAATAGCAACGACATATATATGCAGTCGGCATTGATGAGCAGATTTGGCAGACATCGCACACCGTGTGGATTTGGCGCGTGGCATCCTGAACTGAACTTTGACTGTATTCCGTACTGTGATCTTCTTTTGAAAGACTTGGGTATGAGTGGAAGAAGGAAGGCCAGCTTGCTACAAGAGTTGTTCCAGGGCTACTCAATCCACGACTATAAAGGGGTGGTGCAGGAATGGAAGAAATTGCAGCAAAATGGAGTTGAAGATATTTAAGTGTAACGTAATAGAAACCAGAGCTGTCAAAGTTCAAAAACATGGATAATTCAAGATGAATTGCGCTTCAAGGAGGTGGATTGTAGAGTGGACAGGTACCGGTACCGGTATGTGTTTTTGAAGAGGTCTGCAAACTGTGACGTGAGCCTTGTTTACCGAGGCAAAAGCGCCAAGGAATGTTTGCACAAATTGGGACTAGCGCACCTACAAACCACCCTTCCAATTCGAACATTCTGTGAGATTTCCAAGCTTCTCTTCGTTTTTATCGTATTTCGAATTTCAGGTTTCGCGTCTCAATTATCAAAGACGCGCGCTGGCACTCCTCCCGATGCCGAAGCTCAGTTATTGTGCTAAGCGCGACTGGTTTAATTTTCCGGAGGGTCGATTCCCCCCCCCGCACATACTATATTCCACCACTTTAAGCCTACTTTGAAAAATAACCACCAATCATAATATAAAATTGAATGCAGATCTAAGAGGAGCGATTTAATTCTGATTTTTTAGCATTTTTCCTTTTTTAAAAATATTATTATTTAAAGAAACGATTCTCATTTCGAGTTTTGATGGGGTTGCAGGGGGTGGTCTTGGCGTCGCTGGTTATGCACGTTCGAGGTACGATTCCCATTTCTACACTTCAAAATCCTTTATTATTATCTTAATCAAATCAAATTACAAATAGATAATTTTTGGATTTCTAAAAAGCGAAAGCTCTATATAATAGAGGCTTTAAGTTTTATAATATTTGAACATTATTTAGTAGAGATAGAGTGGTTTGATCGTAGAGATCATAAAACGTGTGTGTGTCTGAGAACCTAAAAAAATTAAACCAGTCGCGCTTAGCACAATACCGTCATGTGACCATATCGGGCCGCATCCCGATGTCTTCGGGATTGATCCCGGCAGTGGAGATGCCGGCGGCGCCTAATATGTAGAATACCGCCTATCTTCCACCGTTTGCCGCGGGGCACAGCGCACAAGTTTGATACTCCTTTTCTGATGGAGCTCCCTCACGTTACTCGTGCAGTGGACGCTCACTACAACTTGCCCGAACAGCCCGTAACCCCCTCTTTTCTCCCATGTCAAAATCCCACTCAGATAGGGCAGATAAGGTGGGGTGGTGATGTCTCCAGGGTCAATGCCGGGGTTCTGATAGGGCCGAGTGTTGGGGGCACGATGAATACCGTAGCTTCAGAGAATTGGTTCAATGGCTTTCCTTGAGGGGATTGCAAAAGACGAGAAGTTTTGAAACTGAACTGGTCTGCTGTAGATAATATATTTGAATATCATGGCTTCATCATCTATCGCATGCGACCTTCTCATCACAAATGGAATCATTGTAAATATCCCCAAACTCAAATTTGAATCCATTGCTAACCTCCACAGGTGACCCCAAGTGACCTGATCTACCCTCCTGCTTCTGATATAGCAGTACAAGATGGCAAGATCTTGTGCATCGGGTCCTTGAAAGGCATCTTTTCTCCCAATCGAACAATCGATGCTCAGGGTGGCTATGTCACTCCTGGCGGTGTCGATACGCATGTCCATCTTGATCAAATCAGTTTGATAGGTGCAGTTGGGGACAAATTCGAGACGGGGACACGAAGTGCTATAGCTGGTGGAACGACGACGCTCATATGTTTTGCTCTTCAACAAAAGACGGATGAGAGTGTTCTTCCTGTCGTAGAGGCATATCACAAAAAGGTAAGGCCTGCTTTCCTATGTGCGAAATTTGCGATACTAATTGTAGATGTTAGGCGAAAGATCTTTCGTATTGCGATTATTCGTTTCATATGATTTTGACCAATCCGACGCGCTCGATCACAGAGAAAGAGCTACCACAACTCGTTGAGCAAGGCATCACATCCGTGAAACTTTACAGTACGAACACACGCTCTTTCGTTACCGAGCAAGACTTTCCCCTTTTTCTATTGAGGTGATTACTGACTCTCAATCCTTGGCAGTGACCTACGATGCCATGAAGCTCGGAGATCGCCAGATACTGGATGTCTTACTAGCCACCAGAGCCCTCGGAATGACGACAAGTAAGCCATAATCTTTATCGTTGAGTTTGTATTTTTGCTGATCTTTTGTAGTGATGCACGCAGAAAATGCGGATATGATAGCTCTAATAAATGAGCAGCTAGAAGAGCACGGAAAGACTGATCCCTATTACCATTCAATCGCACGTCCGTCAATATGTGAGGATGAAGCAGCATATAGAGCCATATCTCTCTCCCGATTGATCGATGCTCCCATATTGCTGGTTCACATCTCCTCCGCCAGCGCAGCAGGCCATATTCACAAAGCACAAACAAAACTGTTGCCAATCCACGCAGAGACTTGTCCTCAGTACCTGTATCTTCTGTCAGACAACCTCCGTGGAGACAATTTCGAAGGCGCTAAACATGTATGCTC
The DNA here is from genome assembly GCA_003988905.1 of Hymenotorrendiella dingleyae. NCBI lineage: Eukaryota > Fungi > Ascomycota > Leotiomycetes > Helotiales > Helotiaceae > Hymenotorrendiella > Hymenotorrendiella dingleyae. The sequence goes on from QYAP01000177.1 coordinate 30,252, forward strand.
GCCACCTTTGCGAGACAGCATGGCGGATATCGATGCTTTATGGGCAGGTATCGCCAATGGGACTTTCACGACATTTTCTTCCGACCATGCTCCATTCTCCTTTAACCATCCGCTCGGTAAGCAACTTGGCATGATCAATGGCGTATCTCGTTTCACCAAGATTCCCAACGGTCTTCCAGGAGTCGAGACACGCTTGCCACTGCTATACAAAGGAACGCAAGACGGGCGCATCACCATCCAAAAATTCGTCGAGGTAGCTTGCGCTAATCCAGCACGACTTTACGGGCTCGATACCAAGGGAACGATAGCTCCAGGATACGACGCGGATATTGTCATATGGTATAAGGATACCGATTTCGAGCCGTTTGAGTTGACGAACTCCATGTTGAATCATGAGATCGACTACACACCATATGAGAATATGCAATTTAAAAACTGGCCACGCTATACACTGGTCAGAGGAAAGGTTGTGTGGGCTCGCGATGAGGGTGGGATAGTGGGAGAGAAGACATATGGGAAATTTGTTAAACGGAGCAGAGCTGGGTTGAGACAGCCAACCAGGAAATTTGTGAATGAGTGGATTCCGGAGTACAAGGGGAATGTGTAGTTTTACAGTACCGCAAACAACAATTTTACTCTCACAGAATCAGAGTACAAGCTGCCGTTTTCAAACTCATCCCAACATCCACATAACAATCTCAAGTCAACCCCCCACTAACCTCCACCACACTCCCACTAACATACCGACTCTCCCTCCCCAACAAAAAAACCACCACATCCGCCACCTCCGCCACCTCCCCAATCCTTCCCAACGCAATCCTCCCCCTCATCCTCTCCACACTCTCCGCTCCCTCATTCACACTCACATTAGTAGGCGTATCCACGGCCCCGGGACACACCACATTAACCCTCACCCCCCTGGGTCCCAATTCCAATGCTACACTCTTTGAAAAGGCGATTATTGCGGCTTTGGTGGCGCAATACACGGCTGTTTGCGCAGATGGTCGGAGACCGGAGGTTGAGGAGACGTTGACGAGTGTCGCTCCAGATTTGAGGTGAGGAATACAGGAGCGTGTGATGTTGAAGATGCCCTTCATATTTGTATCCATGAGACGCTCATAGTACTCATCCGTAACCTCCTCCGTCGGAATCTTCGTCGGATTGATCCCCGCGCAGCAAAACACATGATCGATCTGCCCATGTAATTTGATCGTACCGTCAATGAATTTTTGTACTTCTGTCGAGTTTCCAACGTCGAAAATGCGCAATGTGTGTGCTCCGATTTGCTCAGATGCAGCGTTGCAGAGTCTCCATGTTTCGTCGACTGATAACGCGTTGATGTCGGAGAGTGCTAGCGTGGCTCCTAGGCTGGCGAGACGGATGCTGGTTGCTCGACCGATGCCGCTGCCTGCGCCGGTTATGATGATGATTTTTGAGGTGAAGGGGAGGGGTGGGTGAGTCATTTTTGGAATACGAGGATGTAGGAATATGCAGATAACTTCAATGACGCGCAGAAAACAAGCCGAACCTTGTGTGTCTTTCTGCCGGGAAAGGGGCTTCGCTTAGCAAAAGCGATGCACATCGATCTCCCCCACTTTTGAAAAACAACCCCTCCCCCATTCTAGAAATCCCGTAGATGAGGCTCAACATCGGATGCTGTATGGGGACGTTATCTTGGCCGTATGTTGCCATCTTACGGGTAACTCCAGTTTAACGCCCGGTACGGGCATCTGCTCGAAATCGCTTTGTCACTTGTGTCACAAATTGACTTTTAGCATCCATGGGTACAGAGGCCCACATCTTCCGTGCTATGTCTTAATGTAGGAATGTACGAGACCAGCTGGGGATATGAATGTCATGCTGAGTTGCTTGTTTGTCTGGCGAAGCCAAGGGGCATATGCACGGGCCACTTGGGGATAACCTCACTTCGTCTTTCGATTCCCTTTTCTCTTTACGGACTATAAGACCTGCCATCGGTGTCCCTGCGTACCATATACCTGTAATACCAAAACTTTTAAACAGTACGCACCATCAAGATAACCATTTTCGCTCTACGAGCTGCGCACAAACCTTCTTTCCAGAAAAAATACCTCCTCATGTGAGTCTGAGTCACATATCCAAGTGCCTCTCTGCCGATTCGTCTTGGGGTGTGTTGTCTCTGGAAACCCGCCGAAAAAGCGAGGTACGGTGATAGTACTTTCGTTTGATGCTCGCCAATGTTTCCATGAGAATATAAATAGTGATGTGAGGTTGCTGTGTCGAAACCCACGACAGCTTGGATTTTCAAGGGGATATTGGAAATACTGAACTAGGTTCGTTGAAAGAGGAGAGCTCGGAACTCCTGCTTGAGCCCTGAGTTATTGTTGAAGTCAGCGAGTTCAAAGTTTGTTATGGTCGTAATTCCCTGCGAGTAAATGGATATCGTTAGCTAAGACGGTCCGTAATTCATGTTAGGTAGCTTGAATTGGTTCACCTTGCTTCGATAGCTCTTTCAAATTCGTTTGGTGAAAATATGAGGCGTTAATCCAGGGCATATCATGGTTGCCGAACCATGCTATGCAGAAGGCGTCGTAATTCGTAATAGAAGTGCAGCTTCAACATCACTTTGCAGTGTGATCTCAGTCCCGTCGTCGATTTTGTTTCGAAGGTCCAATCATCCAATCTCTCCAGTCTCTCTAACCTCAATCATCCTCAACCAACTCCTCCGCCTTTCTCTTTCTCTCTCTAACATCCTCCACCATTTCCCGAAGACCTTCTCTACACCCATCTTCCGCAACCTCCACGATCGACCTGGCAAAATCCATCATATGCTCAATTTGTTCTAGAGACTTGGCTGCGGCTTGCAGAGTTCGCAGTCTAAAGTCTTCGTTTAGAGGTGGTAATTCAATTCCGGAATCGTTGAGAAGCTTGTCGATACCGGTCACGTTTCCAAGGTGTAAACGAGCCTTTTTGAGGTCTTTTAGGCAAGAGAGGGTTTCTTTGAGATGGGCAGCGTCACGGAGATTTATGGTTACTTTGAAGCTGGGTTCTTCCTCGTCACAGTTTATATGGTTCTGCGTTACTGTTGTTTTAGCTTGGGGTTATCAATGGAAATTTGGGGTTGTGGTTACCTCTGTACGAATGTTTGGCACGATGGGTGCAAGTGTTTGTGGGCTGTTCTCCTCTGATAACTTGTGCGGTTCAATTTCGGATCCACCAGCTAGGAGATGTGATCGATTGGGTTCCTCAGCCTGTTGGGTTATATACCTTCCTGTTTGGCGGTCACGACGCTTCGTCAGAGGATCACCAGATTCACCACGATCAGCTTGGAGTGAATCAGGGGATGAGCTCAGCCGACTGCGCTTGGGCGATGTTTTGTCCACTGTGTCTGTTTGAGGTGAGATGTCACGGGCATCTGAGTTGAAGGCTCCCAGCTCACTCTCCGTGCCATCCTCTTGGACGAAGCTCCGCTTGGCATTGCTGAGAGAATCGATATTCTCAATTATATCCTTGTTGCGTTCTATCAACCAAGCTATCTTCGCCGTTATAGCATTATTTTCCTGTTTCTGATACGGGAGTTGGCTAAATTTCGTCAAGTATGACTCCAGATGAACTGGAGGAGTAGGTGCGATTAGCTTCCAGGCTCGACAGGCATGAGCGAGGTCTTTGTCGATAATTGTTTGTGATTGATACTCAGGAACTAGTAGTCCTGATGGGAAGGTCTTCTTCGTCTCGTGGTAAACAGCATCGTGAATTGTGTTGATAAAATCTACCCAATAACGCGTGGGCGGTTCAGGAGCAAGCTGGTCACCTGACCCACCTCGATTCAGCAAACGGTAAAGTCGCGCCAAGCTGAGCGTATATAAAATATAATCCCTAAAGTAGCGCCATTCAGCATATTTCCAACCATTCAAACCAAGGGGACCTTTGAGAAACTCACACATGATAATTTCCAAAGATCGAGATGCTTATCAAATTCAAAATCGCAACACAAAAAGGGTCCGCCGGCTGAACCCAGTCGATACCCCAAGGAAATATCTCTGGGGGGATTCGGTGCAAGTGGTCCATGCAAAAATGCCAAAGTATGACTTCTTTCCGTGAGATTTTTTCCAACTGCGCTTCTTGGGGTTCTGAGAGCAAGTGATGTGAATCCGGCGCAAGCCTCGATGCCTTGGATTGGACTTGTGCATGCATTGCCTATGAATGAGGTCAGAATCAGACTAAGCGGCAGGCGGTATGGCTGAGAATTTCAATCGAGTCAGGGTCACTTACAAGGAATATTATATAAAATCTGACTTACCATGAGAAGGTCACGGAATTTTAGGCAGGCCAGAGAGACGTCAAAAAAGATTTTGTGGGGTGCCTGGGGCCGGCTTCTCCACTGTCCGTGCGCCTTCGCTCAGCGCACCCCCACGGATTCAGGGATTTTTAGCTTTATTATTTGAACATTAAAGCTACGGTTAGGTTTACGCCTAACAAATCTGGATTCTAAGCTCTGGTTGAAGGTATAGTGAGGTACGGAACGGGAGAGCTACTGTAGTAACTACGAACGTACCTCTGCCGTTCAACATTAATGAAAGACATTCAAAGGGGACAGGAGAGATAATTACTAGCACAGCAGAAATGAGCGATTGATATTCTAGAGCTATATCTATTTCCCTTCCCACATCCCCCATAATTCCTAATAATCACTAAACGGACACCCCCTATCCACACTCTCCCCCCTCGTCTTCCCCCCAACAACACTCCTCGTCAACCTCATCAAATTCTCCTCCAACACCTCCTCATTCGCCAAATCCGACCCTCTCTCCACAATCGCCGGCGGACAAATATACTGTCCACTCTTCTCCGTCTTCGTCGCTGCAAACAATGTCGATAACGCACCTTCGAACTGATCTTTTTTGAAGGGTGCCATTGCATATTTCATTGCGTAGCCACCGAGAGGATATGGTTCGAGGATATCTTCGCGGGACATGTGTGTATCGACGAAACCGGGGTGCGTGGAATTTGCGAGGATGTTTGGGTGGGAAGAGGTGAGGTGTCGGTTTAGGTATTTTGAGTATAGAATTGCGGCGAGCTTGGAACGGCCGTAGAGTGCCATGGGACCGAGATCTGTTTTTAGTTCCTCGATATCTTTGAATTTCGTGTCGGAGGGTGCAGACGGGTGAGCATTTGAGGCTTGGTTTGAGATACGGACTGTATCCCCTTTCTCGGCTGTTTTCTTCAACAAGGGCATAAGATGCGAAGTCAGAACAACGTGGCCCATGTGATTAACAGCCATGTGTCTATCAATTCCATTCGTCTCCTCGAAAGTCATGATACCTCTGGCGGCATTGTTGATCAGAATATCAAGTCTATCAGTATTCTCCCTGATTTTCTTTGCTGTTTGAGCAACGGCTGCCCAATCACCAACATCGCATTCGAGCCAATGCACGCGTTTTGCGACATCCTCGCCCATCTCTTCTCTGATAGCATCGGTGGCACTATCGATGACATCCTTTATGGGGGATATGATGAAGAGCTTGGAGATGTTTTTGCTGAGCATGGTATGAGTGCACCCATATCCGATGCCTTCAGAGCCACCCGTGACAACAGCGACCTTTCCTGATAGATCCGGCACATCATCGAGCGTGAATTTGTTTTCTTCTTTGGCGAAGAGATTGCCTTGATTGATGTTCTCCGCCAAGGTATTTTTGACTGCCTGCATCGTTTCGTTTGCTTTTGACTTTATCGTAGAGTGTTCCTTGAATTCCGGACGAAATTGGGATTGACTGCGAAAACGGCCAATGGATACGAATCTAGATCGACAGAAGAGCAATCTCGATGATACAAGAAGACGAGACATACTTGTCTCGACAAATGAGAAGAAAGAGGGGTTGGGAATTAAGAAAGGCTTTTGTTTACATACCAAACCCATGATGTATGTCAAGCTTCACAGGCTACTAAGACGCGAAGTCATGATCTCATCCGCGTCCGTGGCAATTCACATGCAGAACATGCAAATCTTCCATCTCCCCGCAATGGGATTCCCACAAATTCGATGCGAGACTCGTCCAGGCAATGATTCTGACGACATAGTATCGCTAGTCAAAACGGCGATTGAAGAGGTCAAGCTTAACCGAGGTGGATAGGGTATGAAGTCCAACCAAATTTCATTCACTAGGTAGTTCTAGCCCGCCTCTCCAAAAATCCATACCAAACTCCCAAATACATCCCAAGAATCGTGATAAGGAGAGATAGCGCCTATACCCCCAGAGTTAGTAAGCAATTTCGAGAGGAATCGGAAGCTAAATTTGCATCGACCAAGTTGCACTTACCCACAATTTCACCAGGAGCCAAAATTTACCGCCCTAATATCATTAGAATCCCACACCAATGGCATTAAGATAGCTGCACTTACCCACACTCCCGGCAGGAGCCGAAGGACGTCGCCCTAATATCATTAGAATCCCAACCCAATGGCATTAAGATAACTGCACTTACCCATAATTCTACCCATACTTTTGGAAGCGTGAGCCAAAATTCGCCCTAATATCATTAGAATCCCACACCAATAGCATTAAGATAGCTGCACTTACCCACACTTTTGGAAGGTGGTGCCAAAAGAATTCGCCCTAATATCATTAGAATCCCACCCCAATGGTATTAAGATAGCTGCACTTACCCACGCTTTCACCAGGTGCCCAAAGAATTTGCCCTAATATCATTAGAATCCCATTCCAATAGCATCAAGATAGCTGCACCTACCCAGCTCCAACCCGCAGGCCTCTTCACCACCTCTTCCATCTCCTGCACCCACCCCACCAACCTTCCATCGGACTTCTTCTTCTTCCCCTTTGTCTTTGTGGCCGCGCGGGAGAGTTCTCGACATTGATCCTAGAATAACAATCTCAATTAGCACTTTCCCATTGTAAAGACTCACCCATTGTGCCAGACCTCCAAAGAGAGTGAGAGTATTCTCTTGGACGTTCTGGCAGAATGGATTTCAAAACGAAAGAGAAGGAAAGGAGTGAGGAATGGAGTACTTACACGCTTTCTAGTGCCGTTCGGGGGGTTCTAGTACAAAGTTAGCTGTTATACCCATGAATAGCTGCAAATGTGCAACTTGTGCGTACGTTGTTTCCCATGGTGCTTGTGCCTGCGAAGGCGATTGGTCTTTTGAATTGTTGTTTGATTGTTTGTGTTCAGATTCGTGATTTTTCAAAGTACGGAAGGTGTACTCGAGCGAGTGCACGGATCAATTGGCCCAAGACGCCCCTTCCTCGATTTAAAATTACATACATACAGAAGAAAATCGATCATCATATAACTTTTATTCATCTCGTATGCATTATTCGCTAAAACACCAGCAACAAAAACACGAGAGAGAAGCTTTCTATCATACCAAAGTGGTAGTATAACGGATCTTTGGAGCCTCGCGCTTCGCAGATGTATGTATCCCTCCGAGTACACCGTTCCAATTAAAGACAAAAAACGCCCAGCTGCATGAATGCGAATGCTATAGATCGTCTTGTTCTGGTTCCATTTCCAAACGTACGACAGTCCCCGAATATTACTCCTCCAGCGACACCCAGTCCATTTTCTTCATCGGGGACCCCTTTATACTCGCTTGGATCCGCACCCTCTTCTCACTAGCACATTTTCTTTGATACGAGATCAAGAAGGGTAATTATTTCTCGCCACATCATTATCACCGATATGACTTCTGGATATTTCGTTGCAGCTGCCCCAACTGCTGCAGCTCGTTAGGCTGAAGGTTGCCGGTATTGGCCAGCGCCGTTAACAGCTCGTTTATGTTTTGCGCATTATCCTCGCTGCCAAATAGCCTCGTGTTCGTGCTGATGCAATTTTCATACCATTGCTCGCAGACATACAAGATGTGCTCTGCTAGGATCCTTCGGTTGCGGCCGGCGAAAGGCGCCAAGTTATTATACCACATGCCCTGCAGAATCAAGATGATAGTCTCATAGGGGATGCCAACGTCGATGAGAAGATCGGGTACCCAATTCTTATCACCAATGTTGTTCTGAAATTCGACCGCATATCTTTCAATCATTGGGACGATGATTGCGGGATTGAAGGTAGCTTCGGAGTGATTGAGACGATCAGCCATATCTCTAACCATTGTCACAACCGCTTCAAATGGTTGCTGTGTTGAATTCGGATCTTCTGTAACTCTCAAGTGGGTGTGATCTAGGAGCTGCTGCCATGTTGCGCTAATGTCGGCTTCGTTGCGGTGGTCGGCGCCTTCGTAGATCATCAGACAGATATCAAAGTAACCGGCCTGGTCCGCATAGAGATTGAATAGCTAGAGCCATGATTAGTAGATATTTCGAGATATACTTTGGCCATACTTACATCTGTCAAGTTCAAGATCTGGCCATCAAGGGCTCTTATAATATCCGGTTTCCTCGCGTCTGGGATCCTGGTATCGACACTGAGTCGAGCAAGTAGTTCATCCTGAAGATTGGCGACGTCGAGAAGTTCGCTCACCTCATATAACAGTACCTGTCGTGCTTGTCTCCCAATGCCTGGGCTCTGGGTCGAAGCGTTTGTTTTTGCGCGGCTAAGATATTCAATTCGTCTTGCCAGGTCGATTTGGAACTGACTCTTCACCAAGTCTAACTGAACGGATGCAGCTTCATAGAAATGGTCTCGGTGAACGTAAAATCTCCAAAGCAGATCCGACCTGTCGACACTGCCAGCTGAAGAGCGCTGCAAGAATTGAACCACAAAGGGCGAATCGACAGCCAAGAGTCGGTCTTCCCACCCTTGCGCCAGGTACCATTCGTACAAATTGAACTGAAAGAGTTCGTCTTCAGAATCATTGACAACGGTGTGTGCTTCGATACGTTTGGTTGTAATCAAAGTTGCCCGACCATCAATCATATCAGGTTGTTTTGCAGCAGCGTCATCAACAGCTACTAGCACCCTATGAACGAGTTCGTAGCACTGTAGTCGGAAATTGTATGCAGGAATTCGAGAGTCTCCCGCAGGTTTGTTTTCATTAACCCAGGATTGAGCTTTATTCCCTCTGTCAGACTCATGGGCCACGAGAAGAGCCAAGCTGATGGCTCCAGCATAGAATTGAAGATTTGTAAACTGATCTACGGCGCTCTGTAGGTTCTCGAACGAAAGAGCTCCTGCGACTTGGCTAAAAAGTCGCAAACTTTCGTTCAAGAGATTTCGAACCATATCTTTACTTGATCCAGGTTCAGATGCCTTTTGAAGTTGCTCCTGGGCTTTGAAAATGATAACATCGTCAGCACTGCAAAAACTGCCACAGCGCCGACGCAATGCATCGGCAACCGTATCCACATTCGAGCCATTAGCGATATTTCGATTGACAATAGATTTAACTAGAACTTTTGCAAGCTCCTTGCCCTGATCTGTTGAGAAAAGGAGTTCGAAAGTAAGGTCGCGCAAACGTTGCTTAACTTGGTCGTCAAGATTCCTCCAGATTTCGTCAACTCTCTCTTCGAATAACATTTGCACAAAGGAGATGCCCTCGATGATGCTGGAGTTTAATTTTTGAAGCGAATGTAAGGCTTGGTGTTCTCCTTGCAATGCGATCTGCTCGGCCTGACTAACCACGTGCTGGTTTTCTGGTCCGGATAGGCCCTGAATAAAGGAACTATTCTCTTCTAGGAATGTTGCAAGTTTTGTGAGCTCCTCTTGTATGCTAGTTAACTTTGCATTCGAGATTGGAGAGCTAATCTTGCTAGCTCCATTCGTGAAGCGATCTTCTTTAATGACATATGTTTTCCACAATGATCGAACGAGTCTGCTCATGTACAACGCCAATCCTTCGTGTCGTGCTGAAGGGCGAACGTTATCAGCAGCATGCGAAGGTTCTTCAGAAACCATGTTTTCGTTTAACGATGGATTTCCTCCAAACTCGACAAATGCCCTTCTCGCCAATTTCAGAGTCTCGGGGTCGATCATTCTGGGTATCCGATTTTCTCCAGGAATCGCATCGCTTCCTTGGCCGCAGGCCACGGCCAGAGCTGTTGCAGTCGTCTCTCCTCGGCCATACTGCCGTATGAATTTCCTGACTTCATTTTCAAACCCGTCATCACCTCCGCCATTGCGTATCGCCGACGCAAAAATATCTACAAGTCGCCTGCGTCGAAGAATGTGAATACCGCTATTGGTTAGAATCGCAACTTCAGTAGGAGCGTCATCGAATTGCACCGCCAGTTCGTTTCCAAATCCAAGTGGCTGTCTTGATGCGGCGAAAGGGGGTGTGACGAGGCCAACTGCTTCAGCGCGGCTTCCCAATGGTACCCAACAGCCGGTTTCGTAGTATCTTATAGCCTGTGCTGCCAGCGCGCGCGATTCCATAGCTATTCTTCCGGTATCGGGGCCGGAAAGGAATAATTGGTCTCTGCCTTCTTCATCCTTCTTGGAAACAAAACATAGAAAGAATCCAGGAGGAAATCGAAGGCCTATGCGAGTGAATGCCAGTGCAAGTGAGGAGGTTTCAGTAGCGGGATCAGCACCTTGATAAGGGGGTACCCCAGGTGGTCGGGGGTCAACTGAGGGGGGAAATTTAATATGCTGGACTTGCATACTCTGTGGTGCACCTTGCCCGGATGAGTATGCATATCCACGAGTGGCACTCAGAAACAATCTACATCCCGTTGTTGTTGTGGCCATCAAATGGAGTTTTGAGCCCTCCCTGGCAGAAATTGTACTGATCGAAGCAATTCTCAACTGATCAGTGAGAAGAACAGACGAGGAAATCATGTGACTAATATCTCTCAGACATTCGTGCCGCCTCTTTTCGATGACTTGAGTCAGAGTTGTTGGTGTATCCATGTGGAAGGTTCGTATAGAAGATGCGGATGAAAGGGTGTAAAGGAGTCGTCTACTGTCGTCCACAACCATTTGCACGATATGCTCCTCCGACTTTTTAGCCCAAACGTTTGGCACGATAGACGTGTACCCTGGACTTGTATGATTGATCTTCCCACAGCGGTTGGCAAACCATTTCTCCTCTTGCTGGTAGGTGAGCTCGTAGACCTCATTATTGCCCCCCCCCGAGAAGAATATCCGCCCCGTCGCAGTCGATCCCTCAATAACTTGAACGTTAATGCCCCGGATTGGAAGCGCCATTCCTGTCTTGTATAGCGAAACCGTTCTTACGCCCGGCCCTACAACTTCTGCTGATACCCCAAGCAAGACAATGTCCTGTGTGGTAGCGATAACCAAAAGATGTGTGATGCTAGGAATGAAAACACCCGCTCTCGGAATAAGAAGTTTTACCGTCGTAATATTATGCGTCTGTTCCTCATAACCAACAAGCTCAGGATTCGGATTTGTGTAGTCCCATAGATACAGGGAGCTATCAATCGCAACCCAAGCATGATTCAACTCAGCAAAAAGACCCATAGCCGTCGCAAAATCGGCGCGATTGTATTGCTCGAGGATTTGGTCAGGTATATCGTACGTCCGCGTCTTGTGGAAGGGCGTCCATGCAGCATCGGCATTGGTGGTAGGTATCTCGTAGTCTGAAGAAATGCCCTCTGCGAGAGTGTTAGTACAATACTTCCAAGCCCTGTTGGCATCCAAACTTACGTCTCACATAGCTATCGACATCGGGAAAGCCTGCCTCTCTCGTGAATACCTCATTGATGGTTTTTTGGGCTCGTTGAATAGGTTGTAAAGCTTGCGCCTGAGCATCCTGCGGATTTGCGAGACCTCGCGAAGCTCCAGATGGATTGAAGATCGGTTGCCGCGGAGGGGGAAATTGATTCGCCGCAGGTGTATTGAAAAATGCGCCTGGTAAAGGTCTCGCTGGGGTTTGAAATGACATCTTGAGCTACTGGACCTGCTCAGGCTGGCTGATACTGAAGCTTGACAGTAGCAATACCAGACGCGGCGGTTGAATTTTGATTAAAAGAAGAACATAGATGACCGGAGGAGCGCAGGAGGTTAGAGGCGGAAAGTTGCGACAATGAGTGGAGTCGCCGTGGTGGGTGGTCTCTGTAAAGTAAATACTCGGAAGAAAGCTCGAGATGCGTCGCGCAGCGCGTTCAAAAAACGAGACCTTCCATCCCAGCCACTTTTGAGGTCACGTGCGCGACGACAATAGCAAGCTGGAAGAGTCCGCCTGGGGTCCAGCGAAGGGATTTTGCACAATTAGAAGTCTTTCTGGTGAAGTGAAATTTATAGAAAAGGATGAATTTTTTTCATTTTAACCAAGGGAAGATACGATTCAAATCCGACAACTTTTGAAGCTACCTGAGTAGTGGGTGAGTAAAGTAAAACTAAGCTACAGTACCTGGAACAAAGTTTCACATTTATGCAGCATGGAAGAGCTCAAAACAAGAGGAATTTTGAATTTCTAATTAGCTAAGTATTGAATGAAGCTGAAGTATAATCAGCGCTCGCATCAAGTTCGATTGAAGCAATTCTCCTATTACTATATTTGACCTCCAAAGCCAATGCCCGTTTTTTTGCCATAGACCCCAACTGCTCTCATGGGTATAAGTAACTCCGTTCGCATTTTCCATCCGTCTCGCCTTCGCCTCCCAGTCCCATGATTTATATACGCCTTCATTGCTTCTTAGCATTCCTCTCCGCCTTCTTCAAAGCCCTAGTGCGGATAGACTCATGCATTGACCTATTGATTTTGACTGCCAAAGGACTGCCGTGACCAACAGTATTTTCGATCCACCACTGCATCAAGGCATGGCTCCAAAAAGGAGTGCTGGTGTAGGCCATATTTTGCGCACCGCCACTTCTTCCAATCTTACCCAGAACTGATTTTGCGAATGCCCGTGGACTTGGGATCATGTAGCTAGTTCTCCGGATCTTGCTCATGGCTGTGGTGACCAAGTAACTCAAAGCAAACTCAACATCAACACCAGTCCCCTTCAACTCGCCGGCCAACGAGGTAGACCAATGCTGCAAGAATGCTTTGCTTCCAGAGTAAGTAGCGAGGAGAGGAGTGGGCGTCCAGCCGCCGAAAGAACCCATGGTGAGAATTAATCCACGCTTTCTCTGTACCATGCCAGGAGCAACGATTTGCGTGACACGGAGGGTGGCATTGCAGTTAATAGCAATAATGTCGCGGATTTCATCTTTGGGGGTAACGTTGAAAGGAACAGGTATGCTGTGGCTCTGTCCCACATTGTTGATCAATATTGCAACATCAAGCCCATCAACCAAGGCCTTCAATCGAGCATAGTCTCCGTCCTCATTTTTCGAAAAGTCCATGGCTAGAATCTTGCATTGGATGGATGTGCCTGCATATTTTTGTTCGATTTCTTGAGCGAGCGTCTTGAGCTTCGACTCTGTGCGGGAGACAAGGACAAGGTTGAAGCCTTTTTGGGCGAGCTGGATGGCATATTCCTTGCCAATGCCGTCAGAAGCGCCGGTGACAATGGCCCAAGTGCCTTTCTTTCCGTAGGAACGTAGCTTATGGAATATTAGCCTGGTGGTACTTGGAAGGACTGTGTTGGGACGCAATGCTTACGTTCTTTCCGCTCAAGACGAACAGACTCAGTAGCAATCGAACATAGCTGAGGATCTTGCTGGATGTGGTGATTAGACCCACGGCAGCGAGCCCAACCAGGACGCTATTGGGAACTTTGGAGAGCAGAGCGTTGAGATCCATGATGTTTGATATCGTCGCTGCGAGTGCGCTCTATAGCTGTGGTATCGACGGTGTTGCGTCCCTCGAATTGTTGAGCTGGACGAGATGGGTTGAATCTCGGTTGGGGGCGGAGGCTGAGGTTTCTTTTCCTGACAGGGAAGCAGCTGCACCTCGAAAGCTCCTGCATAAACTTCCCCGACGCGTCGCGCCTCCTTCCACGAACAATTGCTTCAGCAGCTGATAGGAAGTTGGGTCAATTGATTTGTGAACGAACAATTCGGCTTGACCACCGCCATTTGTCTTACTTTCTGTCTCGGCATCGTTCACTACTCCGTACACGACAACCTGCTTCACGACGATCATGGCATCTCTGCTCGCCTCCATAAGCCCCTACCTCCCTCAGCATGAGGGCCTCCTCCCGCCCGTTCTTCTCTTCGTACGCAAAGATTCAATCACCCCATACTAGCCTGCATCCTTAACTCTACTCAAGATCTCAATCGTCGCGGGCGCAAACTCCATCCAAGCCTACCTCACAACCGCCTACTCGTCGCAGGTCTACCTAGGCCCGGCACCCAAACCAGGAGAGCCCGCAGAGGCATACCCAGGATCGCGATCTCCCACGACTCCGTTGTCATCGCGAACTTTTGGAACGTGGACCTTTATCCAGTCATTCGTGCGATTCTATGCGGCATACTATATTTCGAATCCACAGATATATCAGATGGCTTTCTTGACATATCTGTTAGCCTTCAGTCACTTCATGAGTGAGTGGTTGATTTTCGGAACGGCTAGGTGGGGAAAGGGGCTTGCAGGCCCGATTGTAGTTGCTAGCAGCGGTATTGTTTGGATGTGGCTGCAATGGGACTTCTACGTTCAGTAGGGGAGATATTTCGCGGACGTATGTGTTCCTATCATCCTACTAGGCGCATTTATTCAGGGGGGGGGGGGCGGTTGAAAATGCAAGAGTACCCGATCAGAGGAAGAGTGCCACTAGATCATGCCAGGCGTGTTGAGACGAGGGGAATGCTCCCAAAGAACTTATCGGTGGAACATAATACGTCCCTCTATGGCCAACATAATATCTACGACCCTAATATCTAATTCTAATTTGCTGTATGGCAAGACGGCGACATCAGAGCAGTTTTCTGTATAATGGTCCGCCACAATCCCTCAACCTCGCCGCAGCTTGCTCTGGTGTTATATCTCGTTGCGGCTCAGCCATCAACTCGTACCCAACTAGAAACTTTCTTACTGTTGCGCTTCGCAGTAACGGTGGATAGAAGTGCATGTGGAAATGCGAGGCTTCAATCTCCTCTTCCGTACCCTCAAGTGGTGCTTGGTGGATTCCAGAACCTTTTCCCATTAGATTGAGTCAAAAGGTAGGAACGGAAAAATACATACTGTATGGAAAGCTGGTCTCGAACAGGTTATCATATCGTCTGGTAACTTCCGCAATTGCTTCAGCAAAATCCAATTTCTCCTGGTCGTTGAAGTCTACAAGAGCACGCTTATGTTGCTTGCTGAGGATCATGACCTCAAAAGGCCAAGTTGCCCACCAGGGACACACAACCAAGAAAGTCGCATTCTGGAAAACGATTCTCTCTTCTTTTTCCATTTCTAACTTAGCATAGTCTTCCAAAAGCGAACATCCAGCATGGTCGCGCTTATATTTCTTTTGTTGTTCCAACTCCTGCGATGCCTCGTCTGGTAGGCCCGTTGAAGTCCAGATCTGGCCATGTGGATGCGGATTGGAACAGCCCATTGCGGCGCCTTTATTTTCAAATATTTGCATCCATCGATATTGTGCATTTGGGGCTGTAATGGAAATCCCTGTTGGGGCAAGGCTTGTGGGTTGCGAGACTTTCGCCAACGGAGATTTGGGCGATAGATGCGCGGTGTATATTTCTGTCCACGCTTGTATAACAGGTAGGATTTGTTTGGGATCGAGGTCTGCCAGGGTCAAGTTATGGCTCGGTGCGAAAGTAAGGACGTAACATTTTCCAGTAACGGACTCTGCTCGAAGCAGGAGGCTAGAGAGATCTGCTGAATCGTCAGAATCGACAAGAACCCCAGAGCGTGGAACATCGAACCTTTGGCTTGCTCCTCCTGTTTGTACTCGGCCTGCTCCTCCTTGACAGCACTATAATCATTCACAAAAACGAACGTGTTCTCGTATTTGGGGTTGGTGTCGCCTTGTGCGCGTTTGTTGCCGGGGCAGAGGTAACACTTGAATTCATATCAGGAGGTGCAGCTTCGGAGGGGTTTCCTTTCGACAATAGCATACCGCGGGATCGTAGTCTGGTAGGGTGACCTTGGAAGGAGTCTCTTGCTGTCCTCTACAGAAACGCAATTAGCTCTAGATTTCTCGGCTGGAATTAGGGGCGACACACTGCCATGGTCTCTTCGTACGATGAGGGGAGACGAGGAGCCAGGTACCCCGCAGTGGGTTGTACCGGCGATGGGAGATGTCGTCTAGGATTTTCTCTGGCATTTCTAGAGGAAAATTTGAGAAAGTAGAAGGGCTCGTGGAATTGAGCTATGTGTAGCTTTGTTGGAAAAATTGGAACTGAGAACTTGGACAGCTTGGATGGAGGGGTAGGAGGTGTTTACCGGCGCTTTTGGCGGGGTAATTTGTTGACCCTTCTGTTGCCGACAGGACAGGACAGGGGGCATAATTAGGTCCGAGCCTAAGCCGACCACCAACGTCTTGTGGTCCCTTCCCTTCTCCCGTTTTTTATCCCCATTCTCTTAAACATCCTGGCACAATAAGAGTTAGAATGGCAGAGACCTGGAGAACGAGAGAGGTTTTGTTCATGGCGGGGTCTCTCCGTTTTTCTACTCCCTTTAACCTCAATTCTCTTTAATGATCTGGCACAATCAGATCATAAACGAAAGAGGGGGAGCGCTCTAAGCTAACAATACAGTTGATTGTTTCTCTTCTTTGCCTATGATATAGGCATGGCGGTATTCCGTTGTCCATTCTTCACAGCTCATTGCCCCCTTGCAAGTCTTGTTCCTGCCATGCTTTCGTCACTTTGGCTACTTGGGCTGGGACACAGTTCAAATCTCTGACATTCCAAAGTTGCTGCTTTTGACTCTTATCTATCTGCATATTTCTTGGGCGTCTTTGGTTACTTTTCACGTTTCATCATCTCATGATTAGGCTCATTGGTGCTAGCCACTTGATTTACCCCTGTTGGTTAGAGCGCTTGTTCTTACAGATCCCTGCCAGAACGTTTGCTTCCTTTGCTTGGAGCCTTTGTGCCAAAACCCCCAGAGTATGCTCAATGGAACTGTTTCCAAGTGTTATGGTTGAATGGCATAACCGCCAGTGTCTGAAATACCTCCACTATTTTTCAGGATTATCCATTCTCTGGCTCATTGTAGCTTAGAAGGCATAACTTCTCTGCGCTACAAGTAACTTGCACGAAAGGCTTAGTATCTATTTTGTTTGCAAGAATTGTCTACTAAGCAAGAAATTCTTGTGTAATGTAACTCTATATATTCTATTTCTGTCTTACTCGGATTACTCCTTGCATCTCCTATTACAAGTTCCACGCTTCGTCCTGATTACGGTCTGAAGATTATTCACAATCTACATGCTTTATGAGCTCGCTTAGGATTGGGCCATTATCCACTGCTAGAATTAGCCAAGGTGTCTCTGGATAACAGAAGGTAAGAACCTTGCCTTATTATTTTATACTCCTACAGTAGGGTGATGCTACCTTTGTTCCTTGTCATGGTTTCTTTTGCCCTATCTCCAGAATTCAAAATAAGAAAGCAAGCTTTACTACCTTTCTGTCCTGTCATAGAGAGAACCTCGCCTATAGTTGATTCTGCCAAAGTTTTGGTTTGAGGCTTCTGATTCGCCTATTCATGGACCCCATCTGGGGCAAGGTAGTTGAGGCTTGATTAAGTTATATAAGTGAGCCCTATTCATATCCTACTACTGTACCTGGCGAGGTTATGTTATGTCTTAATTCTCCTAGCCAACCAGATTGCTCGTGGGTTAGACTTTAGCAAGTTGTTGTATGATTGATCGCTTGCCCTTCAGTTTAGAAGAAGGCAACCTTCAATTTGTAAGACACTTGAGCTGAAAATACCTTATTGTACCAGAAAGAATTAAGACAAAATGGGAGACCCTCTCCAGTTTTCAGAGCTTTGGCCATTTTGATCCTCACTGTGTCAGGCATACCAGAGAGAATGAGAATATGGATGAAAGAGTCTCTTGTTTCTAGGGATTCAGTCATTTTGATATATGTTGTGCCAGAGTGTTAAAGAGAATGGAGGTCAAACACCATCTGTGCACTCAAATCATTGAATTGTTAGTGAATCATAAGTGCGTGAATGAACAAGTTAGTAGCTTAGAACTATCAACTCTAATTGTAATGTAACATACAATGATGGTTAATTGATTCAAGCTTCTATTCGCCCCCTTGTTTTGTTTATTAATCTTCTTGCCAATTCAAATAGGTATAAGTCTAATTTTTATCAACTAAATACTATTCAGTTCAGTTTATACACTCTTGAATATTTAGAAAGTTTTTAGGGATAACTGAATAGTATTCAGTGGATAAGAAGTACAATTATATTCACTTCAATAGTATAGCGCTAGTTCTTATTAATTGAACATTATTTAATTCAGTTTTTGCTCTCTTTTAGCTGATAGAAGGAGTCTAGAGACAAATAAATACTATTCAATGGATAAGAATTACAATTATATTCACTTTAATTATGTGCACTTATTACATAACTCACTAAAGAAGTCAAGTGGATATAGGTCTCATTTTTGTTAACTGGACATGGTTCAATTTAGTTTATGTTCTCTTTCAATATATAGAAAATTTTCAGGATAATTAGCCAGTGCTCAGTGGATAAGGCGTACTGTTATATATTCACTCCAGTCATGTGCACCTGTTTCATAACTTATTAAAGAAGTAAAGTGAATATAGCTCTAATTCTTGTTAACTAAACATTATTCAATTGAGTTTGTACACTATCTTAATATATGAAAATAGTACAGGAACAATGAACAGTATTCAGTGAACAAGAGGTGCTGTTATATTCACTTAACTTGTGTACTCGTCTCAAAACTCGCTAAAGATTACAACTGCCAATGTACCAGTCACTCTTCAACCAGACTTATCAGACGAGTATCCGGAACAATATAACTTCCGATGGCGGGCTGCAACGCACAAATATTAAAGAATATGGCCAACTCCCGCCTTTCTCTCTTTTTGCAACCCTCCACGACACCACAACAAGCGCCGCTGCGTCGCAGCAACCCACGATGAACCAATCCAATGCCGCCCTTTTCGAGGAGAACGCTGCGCTTCTCGCGCAAGGAAGACTCGAAGATGGAGCATTTTACTTCTTTCCGTTGCTCCCTCTTGAATTGCGACGAAAGATATGGCATACGACTCTCGAGCCACGGATTGTGGAGATGGACAGCAAACCACCTTATCTAGACGATGAAGTCATGAAAGCTCACCCCCTTGGCTTCGACTCAGACGATAGCATCTTCTTCACATATTGCAAGCCTCCGGCTGCTTTGGTTACATGCCGGGAATCTCGAGCCACCGTCATCTCGCTATATCCCTTCATTTACGACGCCAAACACTATGGTGATGCTGCACTGGGACCTTGCACAACGCGTCTCAACCTGGAGCTAGACACACTATACTTCGGCTCATACATCAGCAGCATCGAAATTGAATTCCTCCTCCAAGAAATGACGAAGAAATACGCAAAAAAGCTTCGAAAACTCGCGGTCAACGAAAATATTCTGCAGGGTATGTCCGAAGATGACGAAAAAGAAGGCTGGAAGCGAGTACGCGAAGACCTGGTCAATGGCCGCTTTACTGGCCTCAAGGAGTTTACCATGGTTCGGAACGTCGAAGATGCCCTTCGCGTTCGTCCCCATGAATGCAGCGAGACGTGCCGAATTTGTACAACCCACGACCTTGAGTTTCGAGTTTCCTGTGCTTCAAACCAAGCCGAGTTCCATGAGAGGTTCCCGGAAGAGTTGTTGGACCGCGGCTATATTTACTTCGACTACCAAATCTCAATGAAGGCACACTTGTCTCTTGATTATCTCGGATGGACTACTGGCATCGGGGAGGTGAACAAGGTTGCATGGGCTTGGAAGCCGTGGCCAGGCGGTGTTGTCCCCAAAACGCGTGTCCCTAGTCAATGTCGCCACTATGTTGGATATGATGAGGATGAAAAATATGACGCTGGTGGCGAAGAGGTTGGAGATAGCGCTGGTGGCGATATCTTGGAGGAATAAGGAGTCAGTGGTTGAGGTATCGAGCACCAACAGATAGTCATGTTCAAGTACATTACCTTTCTGTCGGCAGGCGTACAAGGTAGATGGACTTTACAGCCGCGAATGAAGGAAGTTATGAAAGATTTAACGGTTTAATGATTTGCTCGCCTGCAGTGTTTCAAGTCCAATGTGCCAGGCCTACAAGAGATAATTGGGGTAGAATGAAAGAGCCTTTCCCGCGAACGAGCTTTCTCTAATTGCAGGGCCGCTTTCATTGTGACCCCTATTGTGTCAAACCTATAGGAATTATTGCTTCTTATGGGTAAGTCTTCAAAGTTATAATAAGTCCGAAACCTCAGGAAACACATCAGCCACTCGCGCCGGGAAAGATTCAAGCTCCTCCCTCCACTTAAACCTACAACTATCACACAGCTTGACACCGCCAAATTCTCCAATTATATCTGCCCCATAAGACTCCCGATAACCGCAAGTGTCACAATGACCATCGCCGTATTCAACAAGGGCCTCAGAAAGTCCAGGAAACAGCAATTTATCTGACCTCGAGATAATATCTTTGTAGCTTTCCATATCTTGGTGAGTACTATGCTTCAGAGCATCAAGCCGATTCCAAAGCTTGACACTCTGCCTCGCCTCATTAACAACCACTTCCTCAGTCCCAAAACGACCAAGTGTCAGACCCTCTTCAACGAATCGATATCGGCGCATCTCCATATGAATCGGACCTCCAAATGTGCGAATGAAGTTTGCGGTAACCTGACCCCAAGTTTTGGGTGCCCAGGCTGTATCTAATGCCCACAGTGCTTCCCTACTCTGACGGAAGGCCATAACTCGCATACTTTCTGGCATATAGGCAAAGGTGTTGTGTATCTCGCCTTCAGATCGATGTTTGAAGAAGGCTACGGCGTCGTAAAGTGTGATTGCTATTTCCATCATCATCGAGAACTGCTCTTCTGTGAACCAAACGTTTAGGTCGTTAGCTGTCAATGCGGTGGCTAAGGTCAACCTTGCTAAGGCATCGGCGTCTCGAGCGCGGAACCATTGCTTTCTGAGTATCAAATTCCAAAGTCAGTACCGGGTAATAATAAAGCGCCAATAGGCTTCAAGAGGAGTTTGAAACTACTTTGGCATTCTTAGAAGCAATAAGATCTAAAGTTGATGCTCATCCATGTGTGTGACTACCGGCATGGTATGTGGAATGAAGTGATGAGCATAAAGACTTACGGAGACATAGCTAACACATTGGCATATCGCCTAAACACTTCACTAGACCTCTTGTCACTTGTCTTATGTGCAGTGAAAAGGAGATTTGTGCGGTACTCGCGGCACATGTCGTGGTAACCGGGTGTGCCTTCAAAAAGTGTGGCAAGGAGGGCGTTGATATCATATCCAAGAATGGTGTCTCCAGCTGTCACATCGATGAGTTCGCCACGGAATCTAGATTATAGGAGATTAGCTTCGATGTTTGTGGAAGTTGGGACGGAATTCGGGCATACAAGAGATCTAGGAACACTAAACTTACTCTGCAATAGTCGTGATCAGCACGATACGAATATAGGCCAGATATCTAGCCCAGTTTGTGTACTGGGGTATCACACATCGAGTGTATTCCCAAGCACACGCAATAGCTTCATGTTTTGCCTCAATTGAAAGATCCACCTCTTGCAGCTCATTAGCGAGCTCCGGTGGGTAGTACCAGATATCCTTAGGTAGGTCCAGGGAATTTTTGGCTATCTTAACTTCAGCGAAAATCCGATACAGTGTAGAGCTGTTCACTTACCTGCACCATTCGTTTGGGGACGCGGAACAGTCATGCTTGTCAAGATGTTTTGGAGTACGGACATTGCTCCGGTTCAATACAATATTGTTTACTAGAAAATAAGGGAAGAGTATCAGACTGTATCAGGTATCAGTGTACCAACCTTGGTAGCCAAGATTATGAAGCCACGAGAGAAGTGCAAATTTCGACGCAAGTCCAACAGGAAACCTAAATATCTAAATGCATCAATCTGACATTCGTATCCCCCACATTCTGAGTAATACTGCAGTTTTTGTAGAGTGTACGAAGAACTTACCAACGTCCAAAGCGGCAACTTATCGATGATTCAAGTTCCACCGGAGTTTAGGTAGAACGTGCATCTACTCGGGCTCGTATGCTTTCGCCAACGATAGAGCATATAAAACCTATGAACCCTAAGTAAAGAGTTGCTCTGGGGGAATAAGTACGCCTCAAAATATTTGGTTGGCTACTACCACGATCAGCCGGTATGGTCGGCAAGTGATCTTTTATGGTTCGCTCTTTCTAACCAATCCCGCTGTGCGCATCTTGAAAAGTTACGACTACAATTTCCAGGACTTCCGGTTTGTTGCTCAACCTTTTCCTAAGACGGTAATATTCGGCGATTAACTGTTTATACATTGACGAAGTTCGCTTATAAAGGGGGGGAAATGGTTGCCTTAGGCACAAAGGTACCAAATACCTAGGTAGATAAGGGATTCAGTTACGTAGAAGTCAAATTTCTCAAAAGATACGAAATATCAAAGTTCTAAGTACACATATACCAGCCTATGGCCATCTAATTCATAAGCTAGAAGCAAGGAAACCTTTTACCCAGAATATTCTATCATCCCCCGGAACTCCGTACACCGAAAACAGACCTATCATTTTACCCTACCACCCACGTCTTTCGTAACGCTCAGCTTCGAGAGACCAATAGCCATCAATATTCCAACTTAAACATCGCTCTTTACCGCGTTTCCCTTCCGACGCGAAAAGCCCCTAACAGCACCCAACCCTTTCCCAACTCCCCCAACCAACGACGCAACTCCAAAAGTCCACCCCTTTATCCTCGCCGTATAAATAAAAAAGTAAACCAGAACCCAATTACTAACGCAGAAAATGAAAAAGATCCCCATGTACTTCCACGTATCATCAGGCGTCACATTGAGCGTTGCCATATACTCCAGTCCACTGCTATACGTGCAGTATCCGCAGTTTTCAGTGGCGTTGGGATTTGTGAGATAGCCACCGAATTCAGAAACGAAGGATTGCGCGTACGAAAAGCAGGAGGTGGAGGGTGGGGGGTTGAAGAATGTCGTTTCGGAAAGCGTGCAGATGACGGGGACGGATTTGAGGGTTGCGGCGACGGTGCCGCCTACGAAGTAGGTTGCTGGATCGGCCCTAAGGTGTTGTCAGTAGGGTGAGTGGTGGATGAGTACGAGGGGGGTGATATACCAATGCATCCAGCTTCTCCAAAAGACGGGCAGCTTTGCATAGGGAAGGAAAACTCCGTTGTAGAAAATAACGGTGACGAAAACGAAGGGGAGAAAGTTCGAGATTACATCGTAGGATGGTCCGAAAGCGCTGATCCACTGTCCCCAACTTGCTTGGAAGAGAAAGAAGAGTACGGTCATCAGGTAAACGTATCCTGAAGTTTCGGAATCCATAGGCAGGCCTGCGGGCCAGTACCAGAGTGCCCAATAGATGGTAGCTCCTACAATAGCGACAGGGATCTCGGCGATCACATTAGCGGTACAGAATGCTACCCAGCCGTAGATTCGCGATGGTAGTTCGCGTGCTTCCCAGAGATCTCGTGCTTCGAAGAATTTCGGCATCACGGCGTTGACTATGGTGGGGGGGACGAAGAGGATGAGGAAATTGGTAAACATTCTGTTTTGCATATCCACGAGTGAGTTTCCGAGTTGCCAGAATGTGAAGCCGTTGAAGATACCGATGGCGACTGCGACGAATAGCTTGCCGTAGATGTATGACGGATCACGCCAGTGGTTGGTGAAAGTTCGTTTGGTTAATTCGACGGTTTGAAGCCAGACTGGAGATGCGAAGTCGTGTTGTGCCTTAGTTGCTGGGTTTGCATTGAGAGTTGAGCTTCTTGAGCTGCAAATATGGGCAATCTCGTTGTCGACGTCCTGCTTGTTGGAAGAGTTCAGCCACTCTTCGCTCCAATTGATCCGACGACCATCGGATCCCTGAGGCCGTTTGGCTGCAGTTTCAAGGATGAACTCGGCTATATTCTTTTCTCGTGGGCATTGTATTCCACGAGCACCGAAGTACTGCACAACATCCTTTCCATTCTCGCCAACCGATCCATTGTACTAGAAACTGGAAGTCAGTAGCAAAATTAAATGATTCGCCACACTGGGACAACTTACAATAACATTACCACCTGGGTTCAAGGCCACGATGTTATCGAATTGCTGAATGAGAATCGAAGATGGCTGATGAATAGTACAAACGATAGCCTGGCCAGCCAGCGCCAATTTCCGTAAGAATGAAACAAGATTATAAGCAGACTGCGAATCGAGACCGGAAGTAGGCTCATCCAAAAACAGCAACAAGTTAGGTTTAGCAGCAAGCTCGACTCCAATAGTAACGCGCTTTTTCTGCTCAATTCCAAGTGAACGCACGAGAGCATTTTGTATGCCACCAAGTTCAAGAAGCTCTATAATCTCATCAACGTAAGCGATTTTATCAGCCCGCGATACAGTGCGTTCCTGTCGGAGAATTGCAGAGAATTCTAGAGCCTCTCGAATAGTGGCAGTTCCGTCGTGAAGATCCATTTGCTCGCAAAAGCCGGTTCCACGCTGGAATTCAACCCCCAATGGACGACCGTCAACGAGCATGTCACCGGAAACGACTCCCATCTTTTGTCTTTGAGCAAGGGTGTTCAAGAGCGTTGTTTTTCCGGCACCCTGAAAATGAGATCCCCGTGGTTAGCAATGAAGTTCTAGAGAAAGGCCCAAAAGTATCACATTAATTGGTTTAGAGCGCCACCCCTTCCAATTTTGACCTCCATTCTCTTAAATCTTCTGACACAATAAGGATCAATGTGACAGAGGCCTCGAAAACGGGAGAGAGTTCGTTCACGGGAGAAACTCTCCCGTTGACCTCAATTCTCTAACAAAATGAGGTCAAAAGCGGGAGAGGGGTTGGCGCTCTAAACCAATTAATACGGTAGGGGAAATTCGTAACGAAATCCAGGGAAATCTATGCATCAACTTTGAAGATACCAGGGCAATAAAAAGAATACTTGTAGAGCACATACCGAAGCACCCATGAGCGCTGTCATATAACCTGGCTTAGCAAACCCAGACACCTTATTCAGAAGTTTCTTTTCCCCTCCCAGATATGGAACTGTGTATTCGACATCTTTCCATGTAAATATGCTCTCGGAGCCGAAATTTGGCTTGGGTAGCCCATCTTCTTGATTTTCTGCTGCCGGCGAAGCGATAGAAGCAGGCCCAGAGGATCCGGCTGGGGATGCAATCGAATCTTTCTTGCCACGACTCTTCTGGTCGTCGGTCGAGTTTTCGGTATTGTTCAAGGCTTTCGTCTTTTTAAACTCAAGCGCACCACCTCCTGCATTCGTGAAATCGAATAGCTCGGATGCGACAGCGGTGATCAGGATATAAAGAACGGTAAAGCCGACAATCGCGGCAAAGTTTCGCCAGAGATTGCTCTCGTAATACTGAAAGTTGACACTGAGGTAGTCGGCACCGTTGACTACCAAGCTACCAGGCTGTGCTCCAGGAAGACTGCAGCTTTGGTACGTAGCATTGTTGAAGCCAAGTCCTCGTGGCACTATCATGTCTTGAGCGCAAGGCATGTTACGGCCTGAGAACTCGCTCGACATGACGCCTTCAAACGAATAGGCAATGGGGTTCAAAAAGTAGATCTAGCTTCATGTCAGACAGAGTGTGAGGTATTGTATTAATCAGTGTACGAGCCCACCCCTTCTCCCCTATTGATTTCATTGTCCCAGACTCACAAGAGAGAACAAACATCGAAATGGGAGAAGTTTAGAAAACGAGAGAGGTTTCTCCCATTCTACCCTTGATTCTCTCTTATAGATCTTGCACAATGAGGGTCAATATGGAAGAGATCGAGGAAACGGGAGTCCCTCTCCCATTCCAACCTCAATTCTCTTTAACGGTCTGGCACAATGAGCTTCAAATGGGGAGAGAATGGGTATGCTTGTAAACCAAGTAATGCGGTAGGTGCAGTAGAGAACAACCACTTACCCATCCGAACCAAATATATTTCGAGACCAACTGCTCTTTAGGAATAACGTAACCAGCCAAAATAAGCAGCACATTTATCGCAGTTCCTGAAAACCGGATGCCATCATCCACAGTTGAACTGATCGCTGCGAACATTCTATATAGCGCAGTGATATTTAGCGTGGTCGCATAGATAAATAAAGCATAAATGAAGAATTTGCCCGGCTGGGGATCTAAGCCAGCCAGGAAATATACGATGGGTGTGAAGATGACAACTTGAATGAATATTATGAAGAAATCCTGAACAACTCGGCCGATGACGACCGCAGAGGGGCGGTAGAATGCGTAGTCTTTGTGGCGACTGATAATTGATCGTCCGGATACAGCTTTCTTGAGTTCGTTGAGTTGCAACCAGCCGGGGAAGGTAATGGCGAAGAAAGCGGTCGAACTGCGAGTGAAGGTGCCGTCGGTGGATGGTGATTGGCCGTAAAAAGCGGAGCTCGCTATAAGTCCAATGGCGATGATGGTAAGAAATCGAATGTACAAGGTAGCACGATCATTGAGGGTGAGCCAGAACTCCCTACGAGTACAGGCAACCACTTGTCGTACGAAAGAGACAGTATATGGAGACTTTTTGGAAACGGTTCGGGATTTCCCATCTCGAACCATATTCTCAAATTCACGAGTGTGTGCGTGGTCGCTGTCATTCAAAGCCTTTTCGTAACTCTCAATGTCTTGTAGAACCCTTTGGTAGTGGCCACTCACGCGGAACGCTCGCTCCAAATCGATTGGTCCTTTTGGAATTGTCCGCTCATCTCGCTCTGCACAGAATCGTCGTTCGTTCGGATCGGTACACGCGGTCAAGAAATCGGCCGTAGTCATACGGTCAGGACAGTAGTATCCGAGATTCTGAAAGTAGGATTTGGCTTCGTTGGCTGGACCGGAGAAGATCATGCGGCCTTCGTCAATGACCAGGACCTTATCCATAAGCTCATATATATTTTCGCCTGCTTGATAGAGAGTAACCAGGGTCGTTCGGTCGCTGATATCGGTCATGACTCTTAATGATTTGGCGTAGTCGAGGGCAGTCGACGCATCGAGACCGCGGGTGGAATTGTCCCAAGCAACTATACTTGATCGGGTAGCTAGGGTCTCAGCAATAGAAACACGCTTTCTTTCTCCGCCAGAAACACCACGGATGAATCCATTCCCAACAAGGGTATGCCTGGTGTGGCTGATTCTAAACATCCTCAGCAGGGCATCAACGACGACTGGGATACTGCCACCGTCATTCTTTTTGGTCTTGTTGAGAAGAGAGAACCTCAGAGTTTGCTCGACCGTCAATGTTGGAAGATGCTGATCGTCCTCCTCGTTGTAAGTGACTTCTCCCCGATAGTTCTTGGCCTGTACCTTGTCACCAAGTCCACCGTAGTGCACATCTCCAGTGACATTCGCGAATCCACCACGGTTGTTTGCAATGGCTTTCAGAAAGGTAGTACAGCCGCTACCAGGGCGACCCAGAACCAACATCATCTCTCCATTTCGAACGACGCCACTGAAGTCGTGAATCAAACATCGCTTCGCGCCATCTCTGCTAGGAAATGGGAGGCCAGGAATGAATCTGGCACACAATTTGAAAAGATCCGGCCCGAAAGAACCAAGGATGGCATGAGGAAGTGTTTTGACAAATGTGCTAGTAGCACCAACACCCTCAACAGTTAAGTGTTTGTAAACAACACCAATTTTCTTCGCAGATGCTTCGTGGTTTCGTTTTTCAAAGTGGCCGCCTTTGAGAAAAGCACCCAGCTCGAAATCTTCCTCCAATATCTCTTCTTTGATCGCGTGTTTGTCTAACTGAGATTCCAGATCTTCGAGCGCATTTGACCGCCGGGTGTTCAATTTTGACAGGGCGCTTCTCGACCGTATCTTGGATACAGCTGAGAGATCCTGTCTCAACTCCTCAAACTCCTCCATCGCTTCTTGGACATTGACATGGCCGACGACATTCTCGCCCCAGCCTCCCTCGGCATCCCTCATTTTGTCGTCCCAGAAGCTGCTTCGTTTTGCACTTTAAGCCTGGTTGTCAATGCCCTTGGAAAAGCACGTGAGGGCTCACTCTTGCTTGGTTGTTGAAAATCCTCAGTTATGGGTTCGTTTCGCGCACAAGCAGAGAAGAAAAAGACGCTCAGAGAGACAGATCATAGAAGATAAAAGAGCAACGGAAATGGAGCGTTTAAAAAGTATAATACTGTACCTACGCCGAAGGATGTGTAGTAAGAAAGAAAGTTAACACCGAAAGAAACCCCCTTGAGTATCCAATTCATTCCCGCCACCTGTATCAGCGTGCGCAGAATCGCATTAGGCTATCAAGCACGAACAGCTCTCCCCACTAACTCTTTACTCTACTGTTCGCCAGTCTAGATCGACACTAGGAAAAAAGTGCCACACTGCCGACCCGCCCTCGAAGATTTTGAAGATCTCCCCTGGAAAATCCACAAGCGCACGAGATAGCGGCGGGAACCAAGTACCACCGCCTACTGCTTGGTAATCGAGCCAATGTAAAACTTGAGGGTTTTCGGAATACCTTCCCTGTTTGTCCGCACAGCTACCGAGCCCCCACTGTTCATCCATTCTGCCCCTCCATTAGGCTAATGGAGAGCACGTATAAGTAGCTCGGGCGTAAGCGCTTTGCTTTGCGATCATGAATGTTGGGTAGTCGTGGGTAGCTTTCCAATGAATGGATAGCTCGAGTACCAACGGAGCATTACCCGTGGGCTTTGCAGTTGGTTGAGGCCAGGGTGAGCTACTTGCCCGACCAGAATCCCCCACTTCTTCGTTGCAATATTTCAAATCAATAGGGGTCCACATTTCGCTTATGTTCGAGCCTGAGTCGGTACAGTTCATAAGCAGGCTTAAAAAACAAAACAAAAAGGATTCGACTATCTCGAAGGATGCCAATAAGACTTTTCCTTTGCAAGAATAAACTCTTTCGGGCGCCAGCAGTGAGCGTGTTGTGAAAAAATATTGAAAAAGCAAAAATATAGACAAAAAGGCTTCTCGACTCGTGGGACTCGCCGGCGCTGGGAGCTGAGTACTCCCTCCGCAGAAATGGGTTGTCCATGATGCAATGGCATTTAAAACCCTTTTTTTTAATCCATTTTGTTCGGCAAAAAGAAGATACTCACCTTGGGGAGTAAAGAACCACAGCATCCGAGCGATAGCAAGACGAAGAGCCTCGAGGTCAAAGTTGGAGTTCTGGTGTGTTTGTCCGTATGTAGCCCACGGGTAACCTGCCGCATCTGTACTCCCGCGCGACAAACCTCTCGAAAGCCATTGCATGCGTACATTCGCAAGCCCAAGGGTGCTTCGTCTACGTATCTGCAGAATGCTTATCTAGAGACTGCCGGTAGTGGTCGCAGAGCCAGCTGGACCCGGTCTCCGAATGCCGGCTTTGAAGGTGTGGGTTGGTGGTTGGTGGTTGGCTTTCGTGCCATGTCCGTTTGCTGACCGTCTTCCAATCCTTGCTCAACTCTTTAGACAAAAGTTTGCTGCCCTCCAACATTCGTCAAGTTGTTGGCGACGTGACCAGGCAATTCGTCCGAGGCTAAAGATAATAGCCTTATTTTTTTGTCGAGAGCCAACAAAATATGGATTCGAGGAGGGCGCGACTACGACGAGCATCGCGTGCGAACGGCGCCGGACGCAGCCATTTGAGGAACTACTCGTAGCACGGAAGGTTGAGCGGGGTGAATAGAGCTGGAAACAAACGCGAAAAAGAGTTCCAATTGAACACGACAGGTGTTGCAGTGAGAAGGCTTTCCGAAAGAAGAGAGGGTTCGGAACTTCGGACTTGACGGCCCGGAGAAGATCTTGAATTTCTCTATGGCTCCCGGCACCTAAAGGCATACGTGATTTACCACCCCCATCCCAACCACCATTAAATTAAATGATTTATGGCTCAAATTAAAGCCCTGAGTTTTCTGATCATATAGATAATCTCTTTTTAAAATTTAATTAAAAGTTGGGGTGGGAATTCAAGTTTGAAATTTTTTGGACCGAAAATAAATTGAAACAATCCCTGCAGTATTCGTTATACCCTGTATATCTCGACCCACTTTAATGCTAGCGCCATAAAAAATATATAGGCGTGATCAGGAGACTCAGGGCTACACATAGGTACTCTCTTTATATAAAAGTAATAAGAATTATAGAAGTTGATATTATACGTTTTGGGCTACCCGGTTACGTCGAATATGCTCGGTTATGCTCGCATGCAGCCGGCAAACCGCGGCACCCGACCTAGTTCCGAGCCTCGGCGAGCTTCGGCGGCATCTGGCGCCTTAACTAATAAGATCAATAATATCAACCACTATTATATTTAAATAACTTTATATCGCTAGAATCGTCTCATTGAGACGATTCCAAATATCTTCTCCTCTTAAAATTATATTGCGTGGCTGGCTGTCGGCGCCAGGGTATTACCCCCCTGCAGGCTGAGAAATAATTGAAACACCCCCTATATAGCCGAAAAAAGGTCTCCACTTTAAAATTATATTACAAATCAACCACCCATTATAAATTAATAAATGTTACAGATTTGGATAGCGCATTGAAAGCTCTATAAGTGCATCTATCTTTTGTAATAATTAATGGTGGTTGTGGTTGTTAGATATATTGTTGAAGTTGGTGGTCGGTAACCGATGTCTTTAGGTGCCGGGAGCCATAGCGTGTGCGATTCTGCTTAGTCAGCACAAATGTTCTCCCCGACCAACCTCACTCCGAGTCAGTTCAAATGCGAAGCTCTCTTCATTAACATTGTTGCGCCACGTACCTTGAGCAATGTTTGTAGTTTTGTTACTATCGAACGGGAATTTGTACAGTTGGCCATGAATACTTCCTTTCTGAAAAACCCCCTTTCCGCCTCTCTCAAATCATACTTCCTCTCCTCCACTCGCGCGTCCTCGTAACCTTCAAGATATCTTCATAACGTCAACCTATCCTCAACCGTCGTGCGCCAATACGACATCCCCTGCCATCGGTACAATTTCTTGAACCCTCCCATCATACCGTATTCACCACTCCCCCATCGCTCTGACTTGGAGCAGGCTCCAAACAATCGAGAGGTTAACATTCGCCCTCAACCGCAACTACAATATAAGATTACAAACAAAATAGCAACCACATCAGCTATTCTCTACAATCGCCCGTCGGCACTCCTCGGCCAAACTCTCCGCAGCCGCGACCCTCATAAAGTCTAATACCACACTGTTTTTTCATCAAATAGCTTTGGCTTAGTGGTAAGTTCTTCCCACCTTTCTGTCGCTGATCCGTACTAACATCATCCCTAGTTCATAATGTCGAGATCGAAAACCAGGCTCACAATACCAAGAGCCGATCGCAGGTCCCGAGTAATAAAAGAGACTCCGCCGCCACGCCCTACGGGGCGTAGGCGGGGACAGTATATGCGATTGTCCCCGGGCAATATACGCAATTGCCCCCGCCTCCCGCCAGGGCTTACACCCTCACTCTCTCCCTCTCTCCCTCCCCGCGTTTAAACCGATTCAATTCGGTTTCGTACCCTTCCCCAGGCAAAGGCGCTGGGGAGGGGGAGCTTTTGCCTTTTTTTTTTTTTTTTTTTTTTTTGAAGCTCACCCGAAGGCGCATCTTGCCAAATTTCAAAGATTGACGCTGTCTTGTTTACTGCTTTGCCAAGGAATATCGAAAGTAGGTGTTTTCGCGGAACTCTCTCAGAATCATGGTCGTTGTATCGCGTTCAATCATGAGCGGAGTCGCAGCGCTGATTCTCCTTGACGCAAGGATATTATCATTGACCTTTATGTTCCCGAGTTTCTAAATCTTTTGGTTGAAGAGGTTCTACGAAAGATCTGATGGGCAATTCCCACAACATCCATTTGGTGTCCAAGTTGGTCAACGCGAGCGCTACGTACCGGAATTCCATTTTTCATATCTTTTAAGCTTACCCCGGAATTTCGCTGGGGGGGCTTGGGTCGCAAGGGCTTTCTCTTCCTACCGCATGCTGCAAGGAAAGTCGGAATGTGGAAAGATCAACTTGCACGGCAAAAGATCGGACCACTTCCCTAATATGCTTCAACTCCTTTCAGCTTCAGCTTCCTGCTCTTCCTGGCGAAAATACCTCTGGGGATTTATACTTGAACACAGCCCGGTTCGAAACAGAAAAGGTATAGCCAGGAGTTGCATACGGCTCAACTGATGAGCTGAGAATTGTCCACTGGCATGTCAAAGTTTTCATAAGATGCATCCGTTCCCCTATCATAAGCGAGCGATTCCTACTTCACAAATAGCTCTTTCTCTTTATGCTAGTCCAGCATAATCCTATCGACACTTGAATCCCGCAATTTTCTCCGACACACTTCATTCCCAATCCCTCTACAAACCCGCAGCATCCAAAAGATTCAAATAAACCTCACTCATCGTAGGAAAACTCGGCACCGCATGTGCCAACTGCTCAAGCGTCAGTCCACCCACAATAGCCACCGTCGACGCATGCAACAACTCCGCAACCTCACTACCCACAAAAGTAGCACCAAGCAACTTATTACTCTCCTCCTCTACAATCCACTGCGCCCATCCATCTTTATATCCCTCCGCATGCACCTTTGCCCCAAGCGTACTCACAGGCGCCGTAATCTCGCGAAACTTGGTTCCCGCTTTCGTCGCTGATTTCCTCGTCAGACCTACTGTAGCAACCGCGGGATCCGAGAATATCACAGCTGGCAAGGCGTGTTTATCAGCGGTTGCCGAGATTCGAGACCATGCGGCGCGGCTTTCGCGGAGGGGGGAGAGCTTGGAGAGGATAGAATTTGCGACGATTCGAGCGTGATATTTACTCGAATGTGTAAGTGGTGCTCTTCCATTCACATCACCAGCAGCATAAAGCCATTCTCCCGGAACCGAAGAAACACACAGCGATTCATCGACCGGAAGCGGCGAGCCATCTGCCCTGAGCCCGAAATCTTCAAGGCCGATACCGATGGTTTTTGCGCGACGGCCCGCAGCAACAAGCAGTTCCTCGGCCTGTATCGTTTTCCCATTCGATAATTCAACCTTCACACCACCATCCGCCTCCCGAGTAAGCGCCGTGACTTTCGTCCCAAGCAACACATCCACACCCCTCCCCTCAAGACTCCCCCTAACCAACCTCCCCCCCTCCCCATCAACCTTCGGAAGCACCTCCTGCGTACTCGCCACCAGCGTCACCCTCGCCCCAAAACTCGAATACGCCGTCGCCATTTCTGTTCCCACAGCCCCAGCTCCCATAATGACAAGATGTTTCGGGACTACACTAGAACTAGTTGCTTCTCTGGGACCCCAAGGATTTGCCGCTTTCAAAGCTTCGGGAATGAAAGGTTCGCTGCCGGTGCAAATGGCTACGGCGTGGCGAGCGGTTAATTCGACGGTTGAGCCGGTGGTGTCTGTGACGAGGACTTTTTTGGTGCCGACGAGGGTTCCGGTGCCTCGGACTAGGGAAGCGCCGCTGTTTTCAACCTAGGGGGGAGTTAGTTTTGGGGATTTAAAGGTGTGAAAAAGAGAAGGCAATTCGTTGCCACGGGCTTCAAGCTGCGTTGAAATTCCCAAAATCTCCCCCACCCCCCTTTTTCAAACCAACTAACTCACCAAAGGCACAAGCAAAACCCCATCATCAAACCCCCCCGTATACGTATCCCTCCTCTCAAAAACCTTCTCCACATCCACTCCCTCTCCTCCCTGTATCCGCTCCCTCACACCCCCAACCCCCCTCGCCACCTCCAACGCCTCATTCGGTCTCAAAATCGCCTTACTAGGCACACAGGCCCAAAACGGACAATCCCCGCCCACCAACTCGTTCTCTACAATTATCGCTGTGAGACCGGCTTTGACAACGCGGGCCGCGATCAGGCGGCCGGCCCAGCCTGAGCCGAGACAGATTATGTCGTAGGTGGTTGTGGTGAGGTCTGAGGGAAGATAATTTTGAGGATGGAGGTTGATTGTTGATGTGAGTGGCATTTTGGTGGTTGAGGGGTGTTGTGGGGGAGGGGTTGCGTGGAATTGTTTAAAGTGGATGGAGTTGTGATGGGGAAGGTATGAGGGAGTAGTTGGTATTTGTTTCGGTGGTTGCAGGTGGTGAATATATATTAGCAGTTTACGCTAGTAGAACTGCCAATGATATAGATCGACGGCACCCATACTCGAGCTTTCCACCTACACAAATGATTCCAAACCACCCTCCAAATCAATGCACCTTATCATCAACCCGCATCTCACGTCGCACAACCATAAACGCCAAACCTCCTTCTGCATCCCAATTCAGCTACCACCTCTCCCCAAATTCAGAAAAGCATGCATATGCAAAAGCCGTATATGTGGAGGCTTAATAGCAGAATTGTGATTGGTATGTGACTGCGGGGTATGATGAGTAAGTGTTGCACGATTGAATCGTGGGGTATTAATATGCATGTGAAGGGGTATTAAGCGAGAAGCTGGTGATCTCGATCGTCAACTGCGTTCTAGAAGAAGGAACTGTTTGGATACGACCTTAAAACTATACAGTACCCATAGCGAGGAATGAACTATAGCCACCCGAAAGGGATTTTTGTACAATAGGATCAGATATCCGAAGCGACACGAAAACTTCAAGACCACCTCGGTTTTCAAATTTGTTTATTAAATTACTATAAACAATTAAAACTAATCATAAATCATTAACTCCATCTCTCCCTGCACTAATCACAGAACCGTGAAAGTACCCGTCGCCTCAATGCTCCTGCTGCTAGAACCAACACCCACGCTGAACTCTCCAGCCGGGATAACCCAATCCTGCGAAATGATATCCCAGTAGCTAAGATCTCTTCGCATGAGTTGGAAGGTAACAGTGCTGCTCGCACCAGCCTCGAGGTATACCTTCTCGAAGCCTCTCAGTTGCTGAACTGGTGTACCTTCTGGTGCGGAATCAGGAAGGGAGAGGTAGAGTTGCGGGACTTCGGCGCCGGCGACGGAACCGGTGTTGGTGAGGGTTACGGTGACGGTGTACAGGTAGGACCAGAGTGCTGGGTTTCCGCCGGGGAGGGTAGCCTGTGCTGCTGGGGCGGCGGTGATAGTCTCATTGGCCGTTTGGGAGATAGAGAGGTCGGAGATGGAGAAGGTAGTGTAGGAGAGACCGAAACCGAATTCATACAGCACAGAGATATTCTGTGCGTCAAAGTAGCGGTAATCAATCTCGAGTTTCTCATCGAACCACACATTCCATGCGTCTTTCTCGGTGGAGGCAACTTCGGTGATGATATCGGCGTTGTAGTCTTCAGGTTCGAAGGCGATGGTGTAGGGGAGTTTGCCGGAGGGGTTGGTGGCGCCGTAGAGGAGGTCGACGATGGAGTTGCCGGATTCCTCGCCGGGGAAGTGGGCGGCGATTATGGCGGTTACGTTGGGGTGGGTGGCGAAGGGGAGGGTGTTGATGCCGTTGGAGTGCGTGACGACGACGGTGTTGTTGCAGTAGGCGGCGACGCTTTCGACGACCGCGGTGCCGTTCCAGTCGGGTTCTAAATGAAGGCGGTCTTTGGCTTCTTCGGCCCAGGTCTTGAGGAAGACGAGGCAGACGTCTGGCATGCCGGGGTTGAGGAGGGTTTTGATGGCGGTTGTGGAGATGAGGGTGTTGTTGAGGAATGGTTGGAGGATACCGCCGTCAGCTCTGACTTTGACTTTGAGGGCTTCGAGGGGAGTGACAATGCTGGTTAATCGTCCAGTTCCAGATCCACCACCGGAAGTCAGTGTGCCGTACTCAAAGTCAACTTGATTCAAGTAACCCTGAGTATCGTCGCCGAGATCGTTTCCAAAGGCCGCAATGACCAATGGCTTCTTGAGGGGAAGGGCGCCATTTTCGTTCTTGAGGAGGACAGATGCAGACGCACCCATTTCACGGATACCAGCGCTGTGGTTGCCTCTGACGTCGCGAGACGAGGTGCCATTCAGGTTGAACTCTCTGAACCAGGTAGCTACTGGCGTGAAAGTGTTAAGAAGGCCACCAGATGGGTCAACGAGTGGGAAATCGATGTCTTGGCCCAAGAAGTAGTATGGAGTCATGATTCTGAGTATCATATCATCCACGCGAGAAGACTCGAGCGTGCCGTTGTTAACAGCGATGCTAACGTTTCCACCAAAGTCGGATAATCCGTTTGCAAAGGTAAGACCGTAAAGTCCAATACCACCTGGCATGTTCATGTCGAGGCCTGCATTGATGGAGGGAACACCGGCGTGAGTTCCACCCCAATCAGACATGACATAACCTAAGATAGAGTTAGTCTTGAGCAATCAGCTTGGAGTCAGAAACATACCTTGGAAGCCTAATTCGCTTTTTAACAGGCCGTTCAGAACCTTTGAGTTTTGACAAGCGTATGATCCGTTAAGTCTTTGGTAAGCACACATGATGCTAGCGACGTTGGCATGGACAGCATTGGCAAATGGCCACAAGTACAGCTCGTGTATGGTTCTATCGTCGATATTGGCAGAGATGGCCTCTTGGATGAGGGTACCGTTAGCGTCGTATGAGGGATTACGTTGAATTTCTTGCTCGTTGCCAATAAAATGTTTAGCAGTGGCTTGAACACCTGCGGCTTGGATGCCATTGATGGTCTCTTCCATGGCGACACCGGTGAGGTATGGATCTGGAGAGAAACCCTCCCAGTTTCGGCCACCGAGTGCTGATCGTCCTAAAGGTCCAGCAACAGGACCGAGATTAATATGCGCTCCTTTGGCTCTGAATTCCTCGCCCATTTCAAAGCCTCTTTGGTACATGAGAGAACGATCCCATGAGGAAGCTGCAGCGACACCAGCGGGGAAGACGCTTGCGTAGTCAGCCACACGAATAGCGAGTGGTCCATCTTGGAGACCTGTTTATTGATGTTAGAGTCGAGATACTAGCAAGTGTTTGGTGCGAGAACATACAAAGTCCATTGAAGCCAAGACGAGGAATAGGAACGATATTTCCAACACATGGGCCAGGTGTACCGGTGACCATGTCATCCTTTTCCTCAGCAGTCAATAGAGCGACGAATGCCTTGGCCTTGGCCATAGCATCCTCCCAACCACCAGTTCCTGTTATGTTTGCTACGACATGTCAGCTATCTCATTCGTATCAACCGTATGGAAGACAATGAGCAACTTACGTGAAGGATAGACTGGAGGAGAATGTCCATATTCGCTCAGGATGGTTGTATTGGCAGGCTGAATGATTGCCGAGGCCGTTGCAGCCAACGCCGCCAAGGGAAGAATTGTCGAAAGCATCTTTGAATTGATGGTTTCCTGCTCCTTGAGTCGATGCCGAGTAGATGATCGATACCAAAAGTTAACATGTTGAGGATTTCGCTTCCTTTTATATGTCCCAAAGAT
Source organism: Hymenotorrendiella dingleyae (assembly GCA_003988905.1). Classification (NCBI taxonomy): domain Eukaryota; kingdom Fungi; phylum Ascomycota; class Leotiomycetes; order Helotiales; family Helotiaceae; genus Hymenotorrendiella; species Hymenotorrendiella dingleyae. Next base: position 67,538 of record QYAP01000177.1, read on the forward strand.
GCCGGGAAACGGCAGCGGAGTAAGTGACTTGGTAATCCCATGATGACATTGATGTAGCTCGGCCGACCAGGAACAGGTGGACAGAGACGAATTAGAAGCACCCCAGAAGGTGGGCTTCTTTCAAGCTCACGTACGATTTACACCCAAGCTTTTCACCAAGAGGCTAGAATATTGACTATAGGATAGTAAATATGAACGGAAAGCAGTTTATGACCCGATGTTCACCCGGAATGGCTAGCATGAACCACTCATCATGAAGAAGATGGTGGGGCAAGCACCCCAAGAAACAAATTCTGGAGAATGGGGAACTGGGGTTGCGGGGATTGCAGATGCAGAATAGGCGTGAGAAAAGAAGGGCCGATCTTTTGCTCCAGAACAAGTCTTGAGGAATACAGATCCCCAGAAAACTCCGCTGCCGGTTAAAATCGCCAAGCTCTTGAGAATCATCTTGCTCTTGGATCAAGTAACGTGCGCATAACGGGTGTTGGGGTATAACCGAAGTTATACCTCTTGAGAATAGGGAGCCTCGGATATGCTTGCGAGGCTTCATCACTTCAAGTTTACTATATCCAAGTATTCCAAACACTTGATGGAAGATGATGTTCATAAATTGATTGACAAGAAGCCAACTTGTTCAGAAAACTCATTCAATTGAAGAGGAGGCTGGCTGTAGACTAATCCTTGGAACTCTTCACGCCAGAACTACAGACGTAGACCGAGGAACTCCCGGGCCTTGTATACCGCTAACCAATCAAGTGAATCTGAGAATACACTGGTCGTTAAAGTGAGATAGGCAAGCAGGAATAACAGCCTCAAAGTCGGGGGTTCGGGTGAGAGTATTCCACGCCACGCCACTCAATACTGGATGTCGGAGTGCGGGGAAGAGGCAAAGCATTTGTGGAGAGGGGGACCCGAGAGCTTGAGTTCGGAAAGAAGCCCGGAGGACTGGGACTATAACAAGAATATTGCTCCGTGATTAAACTTTGGCGGTGACGACAATGCGGGGAGGCAGGTTTATAGAGTACTTGCTCTACAGTCGACAGTTGCAGAGAAATGAAGTTCAAAAAATGGTAAATGGCAGCCTTTGATGTTGCTTGATGTACTAGAACAGAACGAACCAAAATCAAATTTGAGCCGAATTATGACTAGGAAGGCATATCTTCTGCAAGTCATCTCTATGATGACGAGCGTCAAATGGCCAAGACAGCAGTTCCCACAAGTCGAAATTTTTGTTCCTTCTCAAATGACTCGGGGGTAAAAAAAACCAAGGGAATGACGGTAGAGCCGTACACGGTGACCACGAGAAGTCCACTTGGATCGGATGAAGGACCGGTGAACACCAGAGAATGGGGCGAGCACGGGCAAGCTGCTGGCTGCTGTCTGCATTCTGAGATCTCGACCGAACTCGCGGGAGCTACCAGCGTCGGCAGAACCTACGGCAAAACCTCCTTCTCGATGTTGTGTTGATTCGTGGAGTCGTAAACATGATTTTGGTACGTACCTAGGTACCTGTGGAGACACATTTTCGTAAATACCTTATGTAGGTAAGCCTTGTGGGATCAGATGATGTGAAAAGCAAGGTTCAAGGTCGAAGACTCAGGGACGCGGGGAAGCAGTCGCGCGCGGGAGACAAGCAAAGAGTTCGGTCAAGCGGTGGATCCAGGAGCAGACCGTTTGCACCGCGGATTGCATTCGTGAGGGCCGTTGTGGCGACGCCGTTGCTAATGCGCTCGCTGATGGTTATGATGGATAGAATCTGGTGGTTGAAATAAGGTCGGATAACATGGTCTGTGGTTTGGGTTCGACCAAGGTGATCTTCCTGATAGAGTTATGATAGAGTTATGATAGACATAGAGTTGGGACCCTGCGTTTCTCCGCAAGAACCATTCTGGCGGTGCCATGCCCCGGAAGGAAATCAGAGGCTGGGGAGAGGGGAGGGGATCTTCAAGAGAGGGCTTGATTGCCCTTTCAAGCTTCCAAGCCTCCAAGGCTGTTGTCTCTCCGAACCCAAGCTCGGCGCGCGGCCGTCGCCGGAAATGACTCCACGTTCTTCCCCACACCTCTGCGTCTCCACAACGGTTCTTCTCCACCTCCACATCACCGAGTATTCTCCAGCAGACGACCAGAATTTTGACGAACGACTCTGCCACTATCACGAGTACCTAGGTACTTCGTACAACGGCGTGAATGGTCACCTGTCTGCTTCGCGGGACGGCCCTTGTTCTGCGCGCCGTTATGACTCCTGTCGAACCATTCTCAATTGCATTGGCAGCCGGTGACGCAGGTTTTCGGAAAACTTTTCGTGCTGGTTGTCAGGCTAGAATCAATAATATGCAGCGCCTCGGTACCTGCTTGAGCTTCTGATGCTGCCCATTCTTGAGAAGAGACAGGTAAAGTTTCATGCCTTACTCGTATGCAAAGCCAGAAATTCGACAATCCTTTACTAACATCAACGAAGGAACTGTTTTTCGCAAATACCAACGACAACCATTCTACCACAGCTAGATCCATGATGCAAAATTGGTCGATTCGGTCGAATAAAGAGCGCTTCAGCTGTCGTAGCCACTCCTCGTCTCCTTCACGATCCTCGAATTGAGACAACTGTCTTTACGTGTGCCAAGTGGCATGGAATCGGATGGTGGCATAGTCATGTTGTGCCGGCAGGCATAAAGGTACGAAATTTCGTTTGGTCGAGGACCGCAAGCTCGGTTTGAGAGGCAGATGCTTGGATTAACCGTCTCTCGATGTCGACAATTGCTGTTCCGATTCCATAGGAGGAAAACACTTTCAGCTCAGGCAATGGCAAGTGCCAAAACGAAGCGGCATGCAATCACAACTCTGTCCTGGACCTTGGTATTGCTAATCTTGTATGTTGAGATATCGAAAAAGACCGCACGATCCTCGTAGTCGAGGAACAATTTCCGTGTCACTAGAGCTATTTGTGGTCGGTAGCTCTTCAAGGGTTTGGCCCAAGTTGAAGGTACGAAGTCATTCACTTTCCTTGAAGCTCTTCTCTCGTTTAAATTTCGTTGCCATATTTCTCGTCCCTGAATCTCTTCGGCCGAGACGTATGCAGAGCTTCGCAATAGCCCGATGGAGTCGAAGCGTCGATGCGGGATGTTTAATAATCATATTCCGTTCGGGATCTGATACACTGAGCCGCTTGACCAATCAAAGGCGACACAACAATTATCCAATGACCGAACATCGGTTTCGATGCCTGGGGTTTGAGGCATCGTTGCCGACAGGGTCCCAAAGCCAGACCATATGTTGAGTAATCTCCAAAGAGTCATACCGGCCATGACAACAATAATGATCTTAGGTGAACCTCATCATCTGTGTTACATCATACGCGTCCGGCTTTGTAAGTGCAGAAGGCTGGTAACTATTAATCAACTTTCGAGTTTTTGCATTGGCCGAGGGGTGTTTTGCGATGGGATACTGTACCTAGAAGCAACATGGTTATGGGCATCTAACTTCCATATAAAAGTCTGCTCCGATTCTCTTAATTCAAATTCTCCCATCTCATCTGCATCTTCATCTTCTAGCTTCCTACCAATATTTACTCAATCCAAAGTTTCACCTCGGAAAAACTTTCACGTTTTCTACCATACAAACCAACAGACTTCAAGATGATTAAGGGTCCTCTCGCTGAGATGCTGGTCCGCAACAGGTGTGTATACCACTTTCAAATCATGCAATCTCATCGCTAATTCCTCATAGCAAACTCGCAACTTCTTACAAAGCTCCACCAGCTCTTCTTCAGATGGCAGTAGCGGCGCGCGCTGGTGGGAAGGGCGTTGTAGTCCTTTCGTGTTCTGATCCACGACTCAATCCATATGAAATCTTGGGCCTTGATTCTACACTGAGTAAGTGTTCTACAGCATGAAGTGAGCTTTTCAGGGGGTCTGGGGGGTGTGCCCCCCAGTTGAAGGGTGGTGGTCGGGGACGTGGTGGTTTGAAAGGGGTGAAAGAGGCACAAAGGCTATGAACGGCTGCTAACTGGTAACAGAAGCAACCATGGTTCGAAACGCTGGAGGAAGAGCCTCAGATGCAATCCGTACATTATCAGTCTTGCAAACCATTGGAGCCCCAACCACCATCGCAGTAATGCACCACACGGGTACATCCTTCCTTCCCATCCACCCCTAGCACCTTACTAACCTTCATTTCAACAGACTGCGGCCTAACCCATTTCCACGACGCCGATATCAAGAAAGCTCTCCTTGAGATCGCGCCCAATGAGCAAGCGACTTTGGAAGGAATGAAATTTGGCGAGATCACCGGCAGGTAAGTGCCAGTCTGTTGCGAAGAAGTTGTGGGATCTGAGACTAACTTTGGGGGGGAATAGTGTTGAGGATAGTGTCCGCGAGGATGTTGCGATTCTTAAGGCGAGTCCGTTTATCAATAAGGCGACGCAGATTGTGGGGCTCGTTTATGATATCAAGACTGGTGTTGTAAGTGAAGTTGAGGAGAAGGATGGGAAGAGTGAATTGTGATGTGAGTTGAGATTACGGTTTGCTGGCTTTGCTTTTTTGGGGGCGGGATGTAGATTAATAGTTTCTTTTGCGCTTGGTTCTTTGGGTGTTGCTATGTTGGCACTCTACTTTGTTCTATTATAATCAAAAGTTGATCGTGGTATTTAGTCTCACTCGTGTAACAGGAAGTATTCTGCGCGGTAAGCTTACCTAGCTTACATAATACGTTGTCGGTCACAGCTTGTATAGAGTTTGATGCGCCATTCTTACCTTTCGGGGCTCTCGAGATGTCGCAATTGATTTGTGGAGATAAAAGTAAGCAGTGGGAGTGGAATTGAGGGGGGTCGGAGTTATGAAAGTGGGAGGTGGGTTACACGATAAGAGACCGAACGTACGACAGACCCACTAATTTCTAGGCTACTATCTTTTTTGACTTTTTCGTTCCTGATTTTTGGATCTTGACACTTCAAGTTTATGTGTACGATACGAGGATCTGCCATAACTTGATATCGCCAAGACCTATCTTTCACTTCAAAGCGAGACGGAAAGATGGCTACGATTACTACTACCCAGTTGGAGAAGCCTGTGTATACTATTACTCTGTAAAACCCCTTATCTTTGCTAGAAGAGAAGAGACATGTACTGACAGAAGTCCCAGACCCGTCGAATCAAGCGAGCAATGGCTCCAAGACTTCCACCGCGACGGCTACGCCGTAATCAAAGGCGCCCTCACCCCCGAGAAAGCCAAGCACTATCAAACCGCCGCCCACAACTGGCTCACCAGCTTCGGCACCGCCCTCGACATGAACGATCCCACAACCTGGACGAAATCCAACCTCCCCGTTCATAGTAACATCAACACCTTCAACGGCTACGCCCTGTCCCACGAGAAATTCATGTGGGACGCCCGTCAAGAACCCGGCGTCCTTTCCGTATTTGAGAAACTGTGGAAGACGGATGAACTCCTCGTCTCTTTCGATGCGTTAAACATCACATTCCCGAACCGCAAAGATAAACCCAGAAAAGGGGCATGGCCACATATCGATCAATCGCCTCTACGCAAGGGAATTCAATGCGTACAAGGCATCATAAACTTATCTCCCTCCGGACCCGAGGATGGCGGTCTCACCGTATATCCTAAATCGCATCTCCTAACCGAAGAATTCTTCGCCACTCAAACGGACGCTTCGACGTGGGAGAAACGCGATCTCTACATGTTCACGGCCGAGAATCTAAAATGGTTCGAAGATCGTGGCGTCAAACGCCATAAAATCTGCGCCGAGCCAGGAGATCTTTTAATCTGGGATTCCCGCACTGTTCACTGGGGCGCTGAACCCACGGAAAAAGGCACAACCATACGAAGCGTGATTTACGTATCTTACGCGCCTGCTGCACTGGCGTCAAAGGAGTCTCTCGCAACGAAAGCAAAGATTTTCAAGGCCTGGGAGGGTACCACGCATTGGCCCCATGATAATATTGTGTTTCGGAAGACGCAGACGTTGTTGGAGGATGGGACGGTGGATCCGAGGAGTAGGGGGGAGCCCGTTGAGAAACCTGATTTGACGGAGAGGTTGCTGAGGTTGGCGGGGGTGTTGCCTTATGAGGGGTTGAGTGGGGGAGAGGGGGAGGGGAGGCGGGTTGAGGAGGGGGAGGAGGGGGTGTAAGGTTGGCTTTATGTAGAAGGTTTATGTAGTCAGAATGTCCAACATCTTTTTCTCTCTTACATTATGAATTTAGTACCATCCATAGCTCATCAAAAATAACAACAGCAACTCCTCTTTCGGTAGCAATAACTTCCCCCCATTCCATCCCTCAATTATTAATCCACCCAACCCCATACTCCACATCCACAACCCCCTTCCCCCACCAACAAAGTATCGTAGTAGGTACAGTACATCTCAACATCCCTTGGCCATCTCATGGTATTCTGCTCCCGGGAGATCGATGGGATTGGTAGTTTGAAATTGAGGGGGGAGGGGAGGTATTTATATGTATACGTAAGGAGGGATTGAGGAGGGAGGAGGGAGAGGGGGGAGAGGAAAAGGAGGGAGAGGTTAAAGGGGGTATACTTTTTTACTTGATAAGGTTGTTAAGTAGGAATGATGTAGTGGTTTTGTATTTTGAATCTCCATGGATGGAATTTTATATGAGATATTCTCTTCGTTTTTTTCTTAATATAATAGAAGAGAAAAACGCAAAAATTAAATAGAAAAGTAATCTTATTAACGATATAGAATTTAGGACTTTGGCTGTATGGAATATGGAATTAGGTTTTCCCACTGGGTTTTCCCTAGCTCTGTTACCCGAATGGGCACATAAAGAAGGAGTAGATAAAGCCCCTTAAGTGGGAGCGAGGGAATACAAGGATATTTTACTTAGGGTCAAGTTAGGGACTTCTATATTACACCATTATATCCTCGCATCCTCCCATCCTCCTATAAAAACTAAACCAAAAAACAAATGGCGGTAACTCCTCTTTCGGTAGCAAAATAATTAGCCCTGTTGTTGTAGTAAAGGTGTAAATATATCTACGAAAGTAAATCACTTCCTAATATCCGCGACAGCTAGATTGTGCTAACAAATATTTCTTAGTAGGTAGATCTTATCAAAAGCTCCAACTTCCACCACATGCGCCACCATCCCCATCTCTGTCGGTTGTCTGACATGTCTGTGTGAATAGTTAGAGGGAGGGGGGAGGGGAGGTATTTATACAAGCATTTTTCGGTTCGGGGAGGCCGGGCTAGATCGGTTGTCAAACATAGCTCCTTTCACATGTTTACCCGCAGATTTCGACCATGACGACTTTAGCACCTCCACCGTTCATAATTTAAGTTGTACAAGTGTTTAAGGCTGAAAGTTATTTCTTACCATTGGGCTGCGAAGTGTGATATGATGATGCTGGCTACAATCTTCTTTTTCTTGGCAATTTTGTCAAGTGTTATATGAAAACAATATCGCATTCCCTGCTTTTCTTGAAACAAACAACTCCGAGCCATTTTCAATCAAAATTCAGCCTCCAAATTCACCATGAATAGCCTCACCATCCCAGTACTAGAGCTAGAAACCAAAACTCCTCACACATTCCCCTTCAATTGGATATGGAAAAACCAGACCTCACACGTAGTAATCGAGAGAATCCAAGAACCGACACCCCTTCTTTTCGCCATGTTACTTGGTTCATTTATCTATTTTTCGTATAACCGGTTTGAATCGTATGGGCAACGGCAGTTTCGTAGTAGTTGGGGTAAGTGATTTTATTCTGATGTCTAAATTCGCTTTCTGTACAAAGGAAGAGGGGGATTAATGGATAGAGGAAGCTGACTTTATGTAGTGTTGAGTCTTCATGCTCTTGCTAGTCTTTGGGAACAAGTGTTGTATTATTATAGGGTATATGCGCATTCGGAACCACCACAAGCTGATCTCCTCGCTGTACTCCTTTGTATCGTCCAAACGGCGACGAATCTGCAGCTGTGTAAACACCTGCGAAAAGGACATCCCTACATCGTCCGTAAGTTCTCAACCTCCCCCTTCCCCCCTTAATCTCGCTGATTTGACACAACAGGACCAACATACCAAGCCGGCGGCATATGGCGTATAATCTCCATGTCCCTAGCCTATTTCAGCAGCACTATATCACCTGGAAGTGCATTAACAGCATCAACACACTACCACGACTCCATCATGACACTGCACGCCTTCACATTCACACGTCTCCTCATATTCATCATCGCCTCCATGGGCGCAACACCCTCTTTCATCCCCAACGTCAACAAGCCCGAAGTCTACACCGTCGCCGTCTTCAGCGCCGCCGCCATCGCCATCGGTCTCGGTTATAACCCCTATGCCGTTCCTACATATCTCATTTCTTTCTGGTTATCCGGAGAGTTGGGGAAATACACAAGAGGAATAATGGAGGGGTGTGAGAATAGGGGAAAGGAGGTACCAGGGTGGGTGAATGTGTGTGAGAGGTTTTCTTTTGCTAGCCTGCCTGGGGGAGAGAGGGTGTGTAATGGGGGTGGCGAGGGGGTTAAGCGGGGGAAACCTATTGGGGTTTTGAAGGGGGATGTTTTGGGGGATTGGATTTCGGGGGTTGGGTTTGTGGGGAAGAAGGGGTGTTAGATATGTACTATTAGATGTGATGGTCAAAGACACCTTTCCAATGAAAATACTGTACTGTACAGTAATAAAGTTCCGCGTAACCACAAATTTCTATTCTATTACTATGTGAGTAAAACTAAGAGGTGTCTGACAGCAACTCCTATTTCGGCAGCAAAAGACTCCCCACTTTTTCAGTCAATATCGTAAATATCCACCCAATCCCAAACATTCATGTTGCTGATACTATATCTAAAATACCCGGGATAATCGCTGCAAGATTAGATTGAGTGTTTTATCATGGAAGCGCGGATTTCACCACAAAGGTGGCGGAGCCGAGAGCGACCGGTTTTGGGTGGAATTGATGTCTAGAAACTCGAAAGTGGTACCTTATTTATACTCCGTCTGTTGTGAAATCCTAGGAGCTTTTTGGGGGACTGTTGGAGGTATGATGTAAGTTGGCGTTTGGGTTTTAGTTGATGAAGTGGGTATTTTGGAATAGAGGTTCCAGGGATGCAGAGAAGTATTTGGAAGAAATATATTGCGTAGAGAGGGGCATCCAAAATCCGACTCCCACCCCCTTTCTTTAGTATCAATATTAAATGCTAATAAAGGGATACATTACTGTAGTACAACCCTAATATTATTCATAACTAGCCGAGCCCCTAATAAGAGTTCTCGCTAATACATTATTGTACCACAAATATAAAGCGGGATAACCTATAAACCACCTTCCACCTCTATTTAAGAAATCTCCGAATCGATATTTAGTATTCAGAAATCAAAACACTCTTCCTCTCCACTTAATTACTTCCAACAAATCGAGTGCTTTTCTCCAAGTTTGCCAAATATTAGCCGCGTTTCTTTCCTCTTTCCTCTTTCCTCTTACGATTAAGGAATGCGAGGAAAATAGATTGCTGTATTAAAAAGTGGTGGGATGACGGTGATTTGGATTTCGGTAACAAAATCCTCCCCCCTATTCCCCTTTTTCACCCCTACCTCACCCTTTCCATTATTTATGTTTTTCTCTCTATCAACCTCCTATTTAAAACCTTCTATTATGACAACGAAATATACTTCTCGCTTCTAACGCACCATTTAGCTCGTTTGTGGGCTAGATGAGTGTAAGATGGATTGGAATGGAAGGTAAGGGGGTTTTTATAGTTAGGTAGGGGGGGTGAAGGGATGAGGGGGAGGGGGAAGGGGAAGGGGAAGGGGAAGAGAGAGAAGAGAAGAGGGAAGAAGGGAAGAAGGAAAAAGAGAGGGGGGGGAAAAGAATGTACAAATAGAGATGATATAATATTAGGGTATCAAATTACAACCATTTAATAACTCTAATTTTAATAGCTCATAAAAGAATCAAAAACTTTTCTTTCTTTCACTACATCTATCTACTAAAGAAAACTAAAACCCATCCCTCACATATATTCCTACCAAACACAAACTCAACGACAACAACCTAAATTTCGGCAACAATTCCACCCCCTACATCTTACCCCTCTCCACCTATATCCCTATTCCCTCACTCTTTCTCTTTCCTACGCCCCCCTCCCACCACACAAAATATACCTCTCACTAGCGGATGTCAGATGGATCAAATGACCAAGTCTTGCCAAGGTGAATTTGGAAAGAATGCCACAAAGATTCCAAAATGTGGATCATTCTTTCCGATCCAAACCTTATCATTGGAAAATAGTCTGCGTAGAAGATTACAATTATAAGGTTTGGAATTTGGAAAGAATCGATTTTGAAAGAAAATCCGGTACCGATTCGGATCTTAAAAAGCTTAAATTAAGGTTCAAAAATCACCTTGGCATTTTGATCCATCTGACATCCGCTACTCCTATCATAAATCTCCACGCTGCATCTTTCACTCCGTGGGGAGTAGACGAGGGACTCCTCTGGTGCTTTGATGGGAATTGGAATTGAAGGGAGGCGGTGGGTTTTTATATGTAGGTAGGGGGAGTGGGTAGGGGTTGGTGGGTTAGTGGGGGAGGGAAGGTAGGAGGGAAGGGGGGGGGGATGGGGGTTTAAATGGTTAAAATAGAAAAGGGGAAGAAGGAAAAGAGTTTAAGAGAAAGGAAGGGAGGTTAAAAAGGAGAGAAAAGGGTTGAAAAGAGGGAGAAATAAGAGGGCTTAGAATAAACAAAGATAGAAAATGAAAATGAAGGTTAAAAAGGGGGTTAGAATAGACAAAAAGAGAAAGACTACTTTATAACTCATACCCCAGTTTCGAGTTAAACTTTCAACGCATTTTCGGACAAGGTTACATTTATAACCTTTTACCCAGCAATCTTATTAAAGTTTCAACCTAAACATTGCAAAACCCTATCAACATCTAAATATCCCACCTTTTCTTTCTCAAGAAAAATAAAGCGTCTACCTAGGTCATCAAAATAGTATTGTACCTTTCTATTTCTCAAATGACAGCAACTCCTTTCTCGGCAACAAAAAACCCCCCTCCCATCCCCTCCCAACCAACCAACCCAATCCACCCCATCCCCCCATCCCCCCATCCCCTTTTCCTTCCTAATACAGTACACCAACCCACAATAACCTCCCATCACGCATCCCCACCACGCATCCCCGTCAGAAACAGTCTTCTCAGCGAAACCAAATCTGCAAGCATGATACAGCACTTGGCTACCATATTTATATCGTTTCAATTGTGGTTAGATGTGAAAGGGTCTTGGTTTGTATTTAAGGGTTGGGAAGTAGTTACTAGCAGGTATGTAGTAATTATTTCAATGCATTTACTGTATTTCATGCTAAAAGACGCTGAAGGTACGTGACAAATGTGCTTGAATGAAACTCCCTTTCTCTCCCCAAATCCTCTCCCCCTCACTTCCCATATCCAACATCGAAATTTCTACCTCTCTCTCCGGAAGCCTATCTCTTCAACCTCGCCTCCAGCGTACACTGACCACCCACATCACACCTCCAAGTCTTCACAAACTCCAATCCCAACTCCTCAAAAATCGCCTTGAATTCCGCCTCACTTCGTTCCTTACCACCGATGGCAATCATCACCATATCCATCCAATACGGACTCATGTCCGCGCCAACCTCGGTGTGATCGGGGATCACGAGTTCGGAGATGAGGAGGCGGGAGGTGGGACCCATGGCGGCGACGGTGTTTTTGAGGATCGTGATGCAGATGTCGTCCATGTAGTTGTGCATGATGCGGCGGTAGTAGTAGATGTGTGCATCTAAAGGGTAAGAGGTTAGTGGGGGTGAATGGGGGGTTGAGGAGGTGCGGGGAAGATGTGGGGAAAGGGGGGTGAAAAGGTGACGGATTAGTCGAGTTTTGCGACGGTGTGGGGAATACTTGGGAAGTTGCTGAGCAAGCTTGCTATCCAGTTTTACGACAATAAGACAGGACTTACTCTTGACAGGCTGCTCCGTATAAAAATCATACGCCATCTTCTCAATTCCCGGCGCATCCTCCGCGCTAATAGCATCCACAACCGGAGGTCGATCCTGTAGAATCATCTTCGAGCCAGTGCCGAATACGTAGTTTGTCTCCTTATTGACAGCTATCAAAGCCTGGCCTCTTCCGCCTGCAACATCAACCATAAAGGCTCGTTCTGGTTCTGCTTTGACTTGTTCCTCGAGCGAAGCAAATGGAAACATGCCTAGAACTGGGAGAGGAGCTTCTTGCTTCATCATGCCCTTGTTGAATGTACTTAAACGTGCGGGGTCTGCGGTAAGGACCTCATAAAAGGTCTTTCCTTCCATGCCATAGGCGACTGAGTAGGGAGTTTTGCGGAGATCACACAGCTCATCGAAAGTTCTAGTCTTGAAGTATTCTGGGAATGTGGAGTATGCTGAACGCATGTAGACACTGTTACACGTTAACACGTGATTTATCACCTCATAAAAATCCATGGATTAGAGCGAATTGAGGACGTACCACATATTCCACCATTCACCAGCCTGCTCTTTAAGATAAACCATGGACTTGGGAGTATGGGCGTATGAATCTTGGCCTACTAGAGCGATGATTCCAGTTCCAGTAAGCATTCGCATAATTCGTACTACGTTCCGTTAGTCAAGCTCAGTGAATTGGCCATATTTTTGTGAACATTACCAACTATGGAGGGCTCAAGATTAATTGCAGCACCCAATTCTGGGGCCGTGATTGATCCTTGCTTAGGAATCTTCTCAAAACCATCCATCTTTACCATGACATCTAATGCCGTTGCGATATTCATCTAATAGAGCATCAGCAAACATCTTGACAAGCCTGGCTCTCGATAAGCGCCTTCTGCCTCCGGAGCCATTGAAATATGATGTGAATCTTACAAAATTCCATTGCTTCATCAAAGCCTCTTCTGGATCTTCCAATTCAAGGTAAAGAACATCAAGTTTCTTCATCAGCTGGGATCTCTCAACTCGGTCTCCATTATACTGCTTAGCGGCAGCAAGAATGGCTTCCGCCTTCTGTACGATACCTGAGCCTGTCGAACCCATATTTGCGGGCGGGTCGTGAACTGTGGAAGGATGTCGCTGGTAGTCTGGGCGGTATGTGGCGAACCGTTGCCGAAGCTCACGATGTTGAGGGGGGCGGGAGGTAGATGTCGAGGCAAAAATGGGGTTAGATAGCAACGCCAAAAGCAAAAATGGAGCTGAAATACCAACTTGATAACCTTGGAGTCCAGACTTCTGACCAGACCGAGTAGTGGCGAGGCGGGGTTTGGTTGTTGGGTGGGGGCCGAAAGGGAGACGGACGAACCACGGCAAAGGAGAGAGTATTCCGGTACCTGTGAGAGAGGACGGAGATGCGCCTTCGGGGGGTTGCCAGTACCGATTCACAGGTCAAACGGCCCATCAAGCCGATGCTCGGCCGAAAGGGGGCCGACGAGTATGGCTGCATGGTAGAAGAGAAGTGAAAGTTGCACGGTGAAGTGAAACTCAAAATCCAAGATCAAAGACGCTGGTGCCACCAATACAAGTACCAGGTACTCTTCAGCAATCTTGATAAGCATCAAAATAAAGGTCTGATTAAGGGTCTTCCCGAACGAGACGCGAAGGGATGGCGTATTGAGGGTGGGGGTACCCGCTGAAGTGAGAAACGTGCAATTCCTTGGCATTACCCCTCACTTCGCGTGGACTCCTTGCTGACATGCGGGGGTACGGTATCATTTCTTCGATATGAGGATATGAGGATATATTCTGTGCGGTGCAAAGCCAGATTCGACGTCGTGCCTTCGATGACTACTGAATGCCACCGTCGGCATGCTCTCCCAACGAAACATGCACCGCTAATTTAGCCTGACTGCTTTATCGAAAAAGCAGTTGGGAACAGGCCTAGTTGGGGAGGCTGTTGTAAAATTAAGCCAATCCAACAAGGGAAGAAAAAGAAAAATCGAGTACTGTATGGCCGAAATAGGGAAGGTGGCACAGAGAGAAACCCACGCGTCTGTGACCCACATCAAGAATGCTTTGCATGGGACCCTGTTGAGTCTCACTGAGCAGCTCTCAAGTTAACCAGAAATGGAACTTTACGAAAGAGAGCCAAGACGGCGAAGGCATGCAAGGCCTTACTAGTCTAACTGTCTAGCAAAGGTAAAGAGAATTGAGGCAGTACGAAGTAGTAGTGAGGAAGGTAAAGTGAAAAGCGAGGTGAGTTATCGTTTTCTCCTCGTGAACCTTTCGACCGAGGTTGTTGGTAAAGATTCTTCCTTGAAGATGCGGCAGTTTGTTGGTACTTGTGCAGCTGGCATCACATTGGAATCCTCTCGCTACGGTACTCGCAAATATGACCCCCCTTGAGTGGTTAAGGGGCGGGTCGTTCATCGTGTCAATATTTTCCAATGAGGACTCAGGAGCCAGGACTCGCACCAACCGTTGTTAGTGCACCAGGTGGTGCACTGTACCGGTACACACATGCCAGTGAGTCGATGTAGAAATGCCCGCTTCAACCGTCATGGAGGCACGCCTTGGTGTGAATTTGGAGATGGTTTGAGCTCAGCTGCCAAACCGGGTCAACTATACTCCTTTTGGGGGTGTACTAGCAGAGAAAAGGGCTGTAGAGAGGTTAGCCATGGAGAATCTGACGTCTGTTGGTGAGAGATAAAATGAACCCTGCCAAAAGATCCCCCTGGGCCGGCAAATTTCACGTGCTGACTGCGTGGGCGGGAAGCCACTGCATCGTAGCGCCATTGCGGTCTCCACGAGCGAACGGCGAAGGGGTCCGTTGAAGATATACTCGAGGAGGTAGGCGAGGTTGATATCAAAAAATTCGCCTGCAGATCAAGTGAATTCTAGACCTGGCGGGCACGAAGACAAGCTTCACAATCCATGGCCACGGCCACAGACAGTGGAGAAGAGGGTCCACCGTGAAGTATGTTTTTGCCGACAACTCCAACTTCACTTGGGACCTTTCGCACTTCTTTCTAAAGCTCCCTTGATGCTTTATAGTGCTCCTCCATCAACTCACTCTCCCCTTTTCGTCACCGATACCTTCGCGGGCGCTTCCAAGCGTGGCGCCTATTGGGTTGGTCTTTCAGCATGCTTCCAACGGCCCCACTGCGCACCTCCCGACACGACCAGCGCTGCTGCAGCACCTCCGATCCTCCTCAACTTTCGAGGCTGACCCCCTCCACCCACACCCTCACTTGCCTCGATATATCTAATATCTACTTACTCCTACATTCACTCCAAATTAACCCCTCTGTCACTACTCACTCCTATCATCTCCGCCTCTCTACGCCCACATTACCTCTCGTCGGCGCCCTTGGTTTGCGATTTCTGCTCTTTCTACCTTCGTACTCTCTGCGTGTCTGCTGCGGTACCGGCCACGCGCTCATGCCCAGCACCCCCTCGTAACACCCCGATTCCATTCCGACGATGCACGAAAACGACACCATTGAAGCCGAGGAGCCTATCGACGATGTGCGTATATCTCCGCTCCCCTGAATTCGTCGCCATACTCGAGTACCGCGCCGACCGCGGTCATGACGATCTATCGTGACCCCCGCAACTCGTACTTCGTACCGGAGGCTAACATGCGATGCAGGGTTTCGATGGAGATTCCGCCTATGCAGGCTCAGCGTGCGTATTCGATCCCCCGGAATTGACTTCATCGTCCTCCCCCGGATTTCGTTGACAAGATGGAATCTAGTTCCGGTAGTTTAACAGAGACCCTCGCCTCGCGCATAGCTCGGGGAGTGGAAGAGCATGGGAGAACGTATGCAGCGTATGGCAACGAAGGCAAGTTCTGGGAAATAACCGCTCCGCGAGCTTCCGGCTGACCTGGGCATATCTGCGATAGAATATGGCCTGCCCATTGACGAAGAGGAGTTGGACCGTATTGATATGTCGCATGCAAAATATGTCATGTTGATGGAAAAGAAGCTGTTTCTCGCTCCCATCGCGCCAGAGCCGCAGAGGATCCTGGATCTGGGAACAGGTACAGGAATCTGGTCAATAAATGTGCGCAAATTTGTTCTTTGATGGAGGTCAGTTTTGGAAGCTGATGATTGTCTTAGGTGGCGGATGCATATCCGTCAGCGGAGGTATGTCTTGGGCTTGCCTTTTATGTTTGTGTAGTCAATATGTCTGACCATCTGTAGGTTCTAGGCATAGATATTGCCCCCACACAGCCAGCATGGTAAGGCTCTCTGAATATGCGACCCAAGGACTCTTCTGTTCGTATTTTAGCTAACATGTCAGGGTCCCTCCGAATTGCCGATTCGAGATTGATGATATTGAGTTGCCTTGGACTCTTACCAAAGAGAGTTATGATTTCATACATGCTCGAGATCTTCTGCTAGCCATTCGCGACTGGCCCAAGCTGATAAAGCAGTCATACGAGTAGGACAGCATGGTTTCCCTGGCCGACGAGGCACAAACTAATCTTGATTTAGCCACATAAAACCCGGCGGGTACTTCGAATTACAAAGTGTGTACCCAAAACTATATTGTGATGACGGCTCTACACCGCACGATAGTGGTTTAATGACGTTTTCCAGGCACGCTATGGAAGCCTCTGAAATGTTAGTAACATCCACCCTGCTTTAAATTGTTAATACAGTGACCCGGGGCCTTCGTTGAAGCATTTGCTAAATCTAATTAGCATTGGCTTTCCTCTGGGTGCCTGCGAAGAGTATGCAGATTGGATGAGAGAAGCTGGATTCGAAGACGTAGTTGAGAAAAGATACAAAATGCCTAGCTCACCCTGGCCAAAAGAGAAACGACTAAAGCTTATTGGCGCCTTCGAGATGCATAATTTGTTGCGCGGGTTGAGCGGAATGAGCTTAAGGATGTTCAACAAGGCGTACGGATGGTCCCGGGACCAGATTGAAATGTTTCTGGTACAGGTTAGGAAAGATACCGCACATTTGAAGTGTAAGTCTTATAGCGAGCTCGAAGTGAACACTACTGACCGTATTCTAGTCCACAGTTATTATGAATTGTACGTTATCCCCATTCATCCAATTATCCGCCTCAAGGAGCAGTCTACTTGATTATTGGCCTGGATTGTTACTGATTTCATACTCATTCGAATTCGCTAATGCCATGCAGCGTTGTTGTATATGGTCGCAAACCTGGATCCACTGCAACGGAAATGGCCAACACCTAGGCGTTGGAGGAACCTTTCTAGTCTCTTTAATCGGAACTGAGCTAGCTACTTGGCGCGAATCTGGTAAGATAGTTGAATAATCGTTTTCAGGATCTAATCCAATTTTATTTTGGGCCAGGTGGCGGATTTAATAACAAATCATCTACCGTTCTCAGTTATCTTTATTACTTTACCAGCTCATCTATTCATCCTCTTATTATTATTATGATACCTGGACCCTAAAATCGCTCGAGTCATTTGAGTTGGCTCGAGCTCTGAAGCTTTGACCAAGTCGTACAATGCTGCTAGTTTTCAAATAGTGCCATCTTGAGAGTTGCGCTTTTTTTATTTTTGACTTATGCACACAATTGATCGTCGAGAGAGGCTAGTGGCCGATCGCGTTCGTCGCAACCTCGAACACAAACCCGTTCAAGACACGCAGGTTTGTTTTGTTTGTTCTCACTTGAATTTCGTGAGCGCGGAGAATTGAGGTTGGAGAGGCGCGCTGCGCCCACTTGGCAGAGCGGGTATTTCTCCTTTTCACCTGGTTCTCTGGTTCTCTAGGCGGTATCATGTAGATGTCGCGAGGGGGGGAGTGTGGCATGATATCATTATGAGATGGCTTGTGGTGCGTGTTGGTTATTGACCGGTCTTGGTTATTTCTTCATGATGCTATGCCATTCTTGCGGGACTTGAACATATGTTTTCTGTTGTTTTGCAGCGTACCTCGAATTCCGATGACAGCTAAAGCAGAGTTAGTTGCCAGAGAACAGCTGTAGAACACAATGACGGCTTTGGCGGAAATAAATTGTTGATGCGCTGGCGGCCAGGTGCTTCTCTCATTTGGATACGTCTTTAATGAAAGCCATCTTCCGTACATCGAGATTGTGTATTGCCGGATCCCACTGAACTATCGGTGCGAATCAGCTGACTAGGCACCCCAAAGGAGCGAGACGGTTTTGTGTGGACGTTGGAGGTAAGTCAGATTGCTTTTTGGCATGAATTCATTGATGATAAGACGCTAGAACATTCGGCGATATATTGACGTATATTTAATTTACTAAAGACTACAAGAGATCCTGGCATCTCTTAGACGGGGAATTTCCTATGGAGTGGACCGAATTAAGGATCAAAGATCGCGGGAGCTGAGATGGATATCCTCGTCGTCCTTTCAGGCTTTCAGATCGTGTGAGTGTCACGAGTGCGTCGTCTGATCTTCGGCAATATGCAAATCTCTTGGGGGCGGTTCGGATGGAAATGGACTGTGCTCTGGAAATCCGATTGGTGGGCGGCCTCGCTTAGGAGATCCACTTTGCAGTTTCCCCTGAGTTGAAAGCTTGAGGTAAAGTGCCCAGGCTCGCTTGGCCGGCGTCTCGACCGAGGTAGCAAACAAGTGAAAACTTCCCCGGATCGTTATGCTTAAAGAATCTATTAATGATGGACGCGGCGCGAGATCGAGCAGTCTTGTCGATCTTGGCGGTGATCATTTTTGTCTGGGGAGCCATGGGGGCCTGGGGAATATATTAATAATTCTTGGTATTGTTTCAATTCTGTTTACAGAAGATTCAATCGGTGGAATATTGATCCTTGGGGGGGAATCGACAGAGGAATACGACGGTGGGCCTGCGGAGAATTGATGACTTCTTGGAAATGAGTGTGTTTGGGAGGACTATATAGAAGAGAGAGTCGTCTTCCTTCCTCTATCATCATCATCGTGCCAGTCACTCTTTCATTGCCTATCATCCACCACATTCATTCATTTCAATTCCTATCCAGTTTTCTTGACGAAACTCAATCTTTTGCTTTCCTCAACCTTTACACAATCGAAAACTTGACAGAATCATCGACTTGCTAAGACTTTGTCAACCACAAAACCGCAACTATGAAGTACTCCTTTGCCGCAACTACCGCCTTGATGGCAATGGCTAACGCCCATACTACCATCTACAACCTCTGGTATTACTTATTCTATGTTTGGCAGCTCTTGGATGTGTTTACTAACAAGTTTTTCAGGGTCAACGGCGTCGATCAGGGAGCTGGAAATTCGGCCGCGGGTTATATCCGATCGCCACCAAACAACAACCCCGTCAAGGATGTCACATCGGCCGACATGACTTGCAACGTCAACAATGTTGCGGCCGCCAAAACCATTGATGTCGCTGCTGGTGATGAGCTCGCTGTAGAGTGGCATCACGACGCCAACACCGACGCAGACGACATCATCGCTTCTTCCCACAAAGGTCCCGTCATGGTCTACATCGCCCCAACAGCATCCAACGGTGCCGGTGATGTTTGGGTCAAGATTTCCGAGGATGGTTACGATTCCGCGACCAAAACGTGGGGTGTCGATAACTTGATCGCCGCCAAGGGGATGTATACCTTCACCCTCCCAAGCTCACTTGCTGCTGGCGAGTACCTTGTCCGTGGCGAGATCATCGCGTTGCACGAGGGAGAGGTGACATATACCGAGAACCCAAACCGAGGCGCTCAGTTTTATATGGAGTGTGTCCAGATCAACGTTGCTGGAAGCGGAGCTACCGTAAGTCTACCGAGCACAAGAGGTTCATAAAGGATGAAGCTAATGGTAGAATAGACCTTGCCAGCTGGTGTCGCAATCCCAGGAGCTTACACCGCGACTGACGCAGGAATCAACTTCAACATCTACGGAACTGTCACCGAGTACCCAATTCCTGGACCAGCCGTCTGGGATGGAACTTCCGCCACAGTTGCTGAAGGTAGCTCTGGCTCTGGCGCTGCTGCTTCTGGTTCTGTCGCATCTGCAGCACCCGCTTCCGCTTCTTCTGCCGCTGCCAAAGCTACCTCCGCCGCCGCAGCCACCACCGCTGCCGCTTCAACTCCTACTGCCGCTGCCCCAGTCGTTTCCTCCGCTCCTTCATCCGCCGCCGGCGCTGTCTCCAGCGCCGTGGCTGCCCCATCCGCAAGCAAGAGTAAGAGTGCTTGCAAAGCCAAGACCACTCTTGCCACCGTCGCTTCTGGTGCCGCTGCCGCTGCTCCAACCGGC
This sequence comes from Hymenotorrendiella dingleyae, assembly GCA_003988905.1. Taxonomy (NCBI): domain Eukaryota; kingdom Fungi; phylum Ascomycota; class Leotiomycetes; order Helotiales; family Helotiaceae; genus Hymenotorrendiella; species Hymenotorrendiella dingleyae. Next base: position 87,699 of record QYAP01000177.1, read on the forward strand.
GCTGTCTCCAACTCTGGCTCCTCTGCTTCCAACTCAACTACCCCTGCTACCGGCAGCAGCAGTGGAAGTGTCGCTCTTTACGGCCAGTGCGGTGGCGCTTCTTACTCGGGAGCAACAGGCTGTGCTTCAGGTACTTGCAAAGTTTTGAATGATTACTACTCCCAGTGTATTTAAATTGCCTGGGGAGTAGGGGGGTGGAAATGCTTTTTGTATATAGATACTTTTCTTTCGATGTGTAAATTTTAGGCTGCTGGGAGATTATATATAGAATATATATGACTGATGAAACATATTTGAGTAGAGCGTTTATTGGCTTTGATGAGGTGTCCTTTACTAGCATGGCCTCAACATCAAGAAATACCAGTGATTTATCAAAAAGGTACTCATTTTCTTCCCATACCCCTATCTCAAACAACACTACATAACACCACAAGCAAAAATATCAATCCAAGACTTCCAACCCCCTGCATGAAGAACCCAAAGTTCCCTCAACAGAATTAATGTAATGAAAACCATTACACTTCCGATCTGTGGGTGGGAAATTCGGTTAGCTGATACTCTATTGAAGAGGTAAAGGATCTTCGATGGTTATTCAGGTCAAAGGGATGATAAATTTGACACAAGGAGCGCAGCATTGAAAAAATAGCGCATCTATTATTTCAAAGAACCAAATTACTTTGCACAATGTGTACAAAGAATGAAGCGCACGTTCTGTCTTTGTCATAAGACAAAGCTATTGTCCAAACCCGTATCCTTTATTTTTAGAAATAACTTTGTCCTGAAGTTTGACCTATATAAGACCGCAACGCCGCGCAAAAGAACTTCAATACACTCTTGCAAAGATTCCCGATTTGCTGAAGATTCACGCTACACCAACAATCACGTCGCAAGAAACCAGAAGGTAAGCAATAAAACCTCAAGCCCCCTTAAGCTGACAATATACAGACCTTTACCACAGCCATGATCGCAACTAAAACCCTACTTTCCCTCTTGCTAGCACTTCCAGCGCTCCCAGCACCCTTCAACACTACCAGCCTAAACGCTACCACCCACAATGCCAACAAGGCACCGCCGCCACCACTCTCCCCTCCCTTCTGCACGAACCAAACCTCGGGGACCTGCACCCTCTCAGTCCGCTGGGACACCGAAACCTCGCACTCCCTAAACCTCTACAACTACAACTGTCGTCTCATCGGCAACCTCTCTGGCATCGCTTCCGACCCCGGAGATTTCAATCTCGACTCCGAACTGCCGGATGTCGTGGTAGGCAATACCGCAAATCCCACTTTCAAGTATGACGGTCAGAAATGGAATGATGAGTCGGCCGCCTTGAACAAGTGGAATACGTGCCATATGGGTAGTGGTGATGCGGATCATCCCGGGGTGATTAATGTTTGTCCTTTTACGTGTGGACAGGGACCTTGGGAGGATGGAAGTGCTAGCGATGATGTGGCTGATAGCGACTAAGGGGAGGAAGATTTGTCTGATGTTCTGAACTAGTCATCATGATTCTACACATGTAACGTAGGCCACACTGGTGCCACGTATTCATTCTACTTTCTCCTCCGACACTCTTTAGGACTACATACAATACATATTATGCCAACCTACCACCTGCTACACCAGTGCACTAAATGCGATACCAATAACGTCAAATAAATTAAATACTGTTATTCTAGATATCGTGTGTTTGAAATCAATTATTCGTATGAAATTGTGAAGTGCTTCATTTCCGATATCTACGAGTATTTCGTGAACGGTAAACCGCACCCCCTGAATAAATCTGTGATGTTAAGGATGGTAGTAAAGATATTAATTAACGGATGCACGAAGAGGGCTTCTTGTTCTGACTTGGAATAAGAATCCAAAGCTACGCCTCCTAAAGGGGATCTTCGGGTAATTTTTCAGGGGGGGTCCATACCCGGGTAACCGAGCGGGAGTAAGCATTTCCCCAAACGAAAAATAATCACATCCATGTTTAACTCCCTCAACTCAAAATCAATACGGCCCGAAATCGAGTCATTCCAATCTGCCTCTTCCTCTCCCTCTTAAGTAACCTCATAAATTTCCTCAATCTCTGTAAGATACCGGTAATAGTAAACAAAGATATATCATTTCATAAGTGTACGATCCTTTTGATTTAATCGAAAAGCTTAGAATCCTTTTTTTAATTTCTTTCCATTTATCGTCTTTAGTATCCCCCGACTTTTAGCGAAGGCGCGGATTGCGAAGGTACGAATTAGCTGCTACTAGCCTGCTAGATATTCGGCTAATTTATCCGTCGGCCCCCAACCGGGACCCCTCTTAGCACTGCGTATCTGCGTCAACTATTTACTTTTGGAAACCTTGAAGATATAAACTGCAAAAAAGAGATAATAAGGATATTAGAAAAATATACTTAAGCAGTGAGCCCTGCAGCCTACCATATACCTGCTTACGTACGCACACGTGGCTTTCCAGTCACGAAGCGCAAGGAGGTTCCTTGCACAGCCACAGCGGTTCCACCTCGCTAGAAATAGACTTTAAGACAAACAATGACGTCTCTAAAGCCACCTTCTGATCTAACAGTTGAGCAGTCCAAGGATATTCCAAATACTTCCAGAACATGCTCCCCTTTCCTTCTGAATATCTTGAGCTCGCTCCCCTGAACACGAAAAATTCCACAAGCAAGAGAAATACAAATAACGAAAGAAACCAATAGATATGGCGTCCATACTGCGCCAGATCGTCGCAGGACCAAGATCTAGGCATCCCGAGGCTGGGCTGGATTTGTGCTATGGTACGCTCAGAATTACCACGAACTTGCAAATCATCTCAACATTTCACTGCGAGAAGCTAATATCATCTACCCATAGTCACCGATTCCATCATCGCCACCTCGGGCCCCTCAGGAACCTATCCCCAACGCGCATACCGCAACCCCCTCAACGCGCTCGTGAAATTCCTCGACTACAAACACGGCGAAGAATGGGCAATATGGGAATTCCGCGCCGAAGGCACCGGATATCCAGACTCGGAAGTCTATAATAGGGTATGGCATTACCCGTGGCCGGATCACCACCCGCCGCCGTTCAGGCTGGTGCCCGCGATCATGGGCGGCATGAGGAATTGGTTGAATGAGGAGGGAGAGAGTGGGGAGAAGAAAGTTGGGAAGGATGGGAAGAAAAGGGTTGTGGTTGTGCATTGTAAGGCAGGGAAAGGGAGGAGTGGCACCATGGCGTGCAGTTACTTGATTAGTGAGTGTGGGTGGGAACCCTCTGAGGCGCTTGCCCGGTTTACGGAGAGGAGGATGAGGCCTGGATTTGGACAGGGCGTTTCGATACCGAGTCAGCTGCGGTGGGTTGGGTATGTTCATCGGTGGACGAAGAATAATAAGATATACGTGGAGCGACAGATTGAGATCATGGAGGTACACGTTTGGGGTTTGAGGGACGGTGTTCGGGTTCAGGTTGAGGGGTACGAGGACGAGGGAAAGAAGATCAAGTTGTTTCACAGGTTTACCAAGAAGGAAAGAGTTGTGGTTGAGGGAAATGCGCCAAGTGGAGGTGGTATCAAAGAGATGTTTTCTGATCTTGCGGGATTGACTGAGGACAAGGTAACCGGATCAAATGTCAAGCCTCAAGAGTATACAGACAGCAAGCCTGCGGTATCGAGAAGGACTACTCAACTAGCTGGTACAGGCAAAAGCCAGTCGCTCATCACATCTCCTGTCGCCTCAAGTAGTAGCAGCTTACCAGAACCATGGAAGGCCGATTCTACATCGAGGGCCGACTCCAACTCTCCGGCCATCGAACCCACAGGAGCAGAAGCAGGCGGGAATGCTGTTATTTTCAAACCAGCGACTCAAGTTATTGTCCCAAATAGCGATATCAACATCGATTTTGAGCGACGCAATAAAGCATCAATGGGATGGACTATGGTCACAGCCGTAGCTCATGTCTGGTTTAACACATTCTTCGAGGGCAACGGGCCAGAGCAAGGTGGAAAGCCCGACGACAATGGCGTTTTCGAGATTGAGTGGGATAAGATGGATGGTATCAAGGGGAGCAGCAGAAAAGGTGCAAGAGCATTCGACCGTTTAGCAGTAGTCTGGAGAGCCCATGAACCAGAACCCGGACAAGGTCCCAAGGAGCAAGAAATCCATGAGCCTGGCACAGACTCACCAGTCCCACAGGCATCTCCCGCAGACTGGAAGGGTGGCAATCAAACCACGCCTGGTGATGGAAAGGAGAATGACTTGGGACTTAGGGTTGAAAGTCCGATTAGCGCCGACAACAGCAAGGCGAATAGTGTGGCTGAGAAGGGTACTGAAAAGGAGAAGGGAGATCAGGACTCGGTTGAGGGTGTTAGGGCTTGTGGACCAGATGGGAAGGAGGTTGACGTTGATGTTGACGATTTGCCGCAAATTAAGCCTGGTGGTGCATCAGAACCAACTTTAGATGAGGTTAAGAATGGGCTTGATACTGCGTCTTCGACTACACCGATTGTGGCTTCTGCGTCGTCGGCATCCGAAGTGTAAGTTTTGCTACCTGAGCATGAAGCTATTTCGCTAGAACTGACATGCAATAGATCGCGCAAACCTCTCCCACAAGATAATTAGATCTCGGGTCTTCTAGCCGCATGGCAGCAGATTTGAGATTCAAACTTTTCAGCAACTTTATCCTCATAACAGAGGCGCGGAAGGCAGTAATCAACTTGGGCTTCTCATCAAGCAAAGGTTATATTCATTTCGGAAGGAGTAGAAGAGATCCTGGATAAATGGGTTTCTTCGCGTATTGTTTTGTATGTTTAGAGCATAGAGGATACCATGGCAGGAAGTTAACTTGGAAAGATTGGGGTTGGAGTTGGGCGTTTGAGTCGGGTGCGGGTGGGGACGCATAGAGGATGGCCTAAAATTATTGAGTGCATGGATAGTAATGGTATCTAATTATGGTGCTATGCCTAAGTTATCTTTTCGTGAAGTGCGTATCAAAAATCATTATAGAGCGGCGAGAAAAGTTGGGATTGAGAGGCTTATCACAATTCGCCTGCGCACGGTGATTTGGCGGTGCAACAGAGTAACCGAGTTGTGTAACGAGTTGAACTTGAAAATTTCAATGAACGCGCTATTTTTTTGTTGTGGATACTACAGTAGTTTAGATAGTTGTGTAATGAAATTAAATGAATTGAATTCGAACATCTTAATAAGCCCGTAATATTTTAGATACTAGTTGAAATGACTTCTACGCCAAAAGACTTCTACGCCAAGTTAACCGCCTTGCATTCTCTTATAGAAAACTAATATAAAATCGCGATGGAAGTTTAAGAGGGGTTAATAGGTTCATCACAACTCACTTACCCTGTGCGACAGGGGTAACCTAGTTGTACATGTGAAAGATACGAACTGGGAACTTGGACGTCTGATTTTTTATTCTCAATTTACACAGAGGAACGTGCTTTAATCTTCCATTTCAAATCAAACCATACTCATTCCCATCCTCCCATCCTCATCCCCAAAATCCTACCACAACACCCAGCTTCTCACTCCTCCGGATACGCCACCCTCTCCACCCCCCTCCACTCCTCATCCCCCTCAAAAGCCCTCCGCAGCGGCAAAAGCAACAAATTAACCGCATCCGCCACCGCCGGCTTCAACACACTAGCCCTCACCTGCCCATCCAAAAAATCCCTCTCCACATCCTCATACCTCTCATAATGCGTCCACGTCTCGGGCGCTCGATACTGTTGATTCGACATCGGATTACTCACAGAAAATAAACTCCCTGGCGGTGCATCAGGGGCGCAGAATGGCAAGAGCAAGTTTGCGGAGTTTTGAACGCCGTTGAGATTTTCAATGGTGTGGAGATCTTCATGTTGGTTTTGGGTTTGGAGGTCCAGACGGATTTTGGAGACGGGGAAGAGGACTTCTTTGAGGAGGGCTAGGATTCCGTTTTCGGAAATAGGGGCGCCTTCGATGCAGGGTGCTTTTAGGATTTTGGCGCGGACGTCTTCGGGGGGGTCGAGGAAGTCGATTTTGGAAGCAGGGATTGAGGAGGACATTTTGGGACCCGAGAGACCGGGGATCATGGCGTTCATTAGGTGGGAGCGTTTGCGGTAGCCCATTTGGGGTAGGAAGCGTTCGTTGAAGGCGAAGAGACCGCGCTTAGAGGGTTGTGAAGTTAGTTTGTGTTTAAAATATGGGTGATGTTGAGGGGGAGATTTACCTGATCCTCGCCGCCAAATTGCACATCAGAATCCAGATATTCCTCCGCTAACGCAGGCAAGCCCGGACACAGCAACACACTAAGTTTCGTAGCATTCCGATACTCATCTCCTGTGTCTCTCGCTTCTTGCTCATCCACCATCGTGCAAAGCTTATAATTATCCAAAGTGAACTTCGGGCTAAGCTCATACGACGAACCATCGACGAAATGCACTTTTCCTTTTGGCACGCCCAGAGATTCAAGGACAGCGCTAATCATGAAGCGGTAGTATTTCGTGCGCTGCATTACTAGTTCGTAAGGGTGTTTGTAGTTTACCATGTATGCGTAGAGATCTGTGAGGGGCGAGGGAGGAGGGGTTAGTATGTTTACTATGTTATTGGATTTTTTGGTTTGGTGCTTGGTAGTTCATGGAGAGTTAGGAGCCTTACCACAAAATAAAACCGTGACCTATTCATCACCATATATCAGCGACAGAACTTACAAACACGAGGATAGAAGAGAAACTTACATCCATCCCAGCTTTAGCGAACTCCGCAAGTTTCGCCAGAGGTACAAAATACGCCACATGAGCTATCAGGGCAGCCAGATCAGCTTGACTCATCTCTTCGTATGGGAGATTGCAATTCTCACTTACGTTTACCTGTTGGAGCTGTCGCTATAGATAAAACCAACGTTAGCCGTTGTCGAATTTCTGTTTTCTTCTCTGCTCAAGTATACACAAATGCAAGAAAACATACCCCAAAAGACTTTCGGCACCTTGCCCTCAGCTAACAAGTCCTTGATCGCCTCTCCTCCATTGACCTTAGTCAATCGGTTGGTGATGAGGTCGAACCTCTCTTGGACGCTCCTAGTTTCAGCCATGTCCGCTAAATCTCCGTTCTAGTCTCGCTGGAGAGAAAGCTAGTGACGACAACAACAATGTGAATTGCTTGAGGGACAGTTGAGAAGTCTTTATCTCTTGGCACTAGCCCAGATCTCTTATAGAAGTTCCTCCTGGCCCCTCTGAGAGACTATTGTATTCAGTTGTGCTTTCTCAGATTTCTTGGCGTCGCGAGAGTGGAGTTCACATTGCAACCAGCTACCCCAAGCTTGCGGTCCAAGTCCAACGTCTAGCAGAAAGCCGGAGAAAAACGGATAACTTTCCCAAACCTCGTCTCATTAGTGGTGCCCTTTCCCAAATCTCCCTACCCTTGCGTATCACTTACGCGCCGTCTGACATCCGCTGTATCATAACTTGTGCGACTAGTTCAAGTCCTAGCTGGAAAGAATAGATGTGTTCAGTGGCGATGAGGGAAAATCAGAGAACTTTCCCGCCTGTATGGGGATGTGACCAGGATACCAATGGTATAATCATGGGAAAACCAGACTAGTTGGCGGAAACCATGTTGTTCACTTCTCGATTACCTTGTCCTGCAGTTCTTCAGAGCAATGTGTCGTTGATGCCAAATAAGAAGCGAGCAATTGACGATACATAAGCGAGATACTGTATAAGCGGGTTCAAAAAGGGGTGCAGAGGTGCATCAGGCATTTCCTAAGATGCGGCCTGTACGAGGACGAAGGGAAACTACGAATCATCAAACCCTACCTCTAGGGAGTATTGACTTAGCCTTTGCATTGACCTGTTTTTTGCAATGTAAGCCTGCTTGCGGCAACACCGAGCTAGGTCAACCCAGGATGAGGTTGGGAAATGGAGGCAGACGTCGTATTCAGGGATACAAGGTAGCGTCAACTTCTCTGTCAGAGCAAACTAACGCCGTTCCCGTTATGCTGGATGTATTTCGGCAAAGGCTGAAGAGGAACTATGCCTTTTTGTCAGTACATCCACTCAGATTCATGCATTCCTATTCCCTGGCAATCATCGTAGATACTTTCCCACTGCAAGCTGCTTGTCTGCATATAAGAATCCGACTCGGAGCTACCAATATTTCGGCCATCCCCAATCAATCTCATCCCAATCTAAATTCGAGCCAAAATGACGAAAATATCTCTCACGACAGCAAGCTACATCGAATCAACGGGCCGATGGCTACCATACGACCACGAGGTTCTCAAAGAGTGGCTAGGTCTCATGATCATCAAAGTCGATGAGAGTCCAAAGCCTCTCACCCCAGCCGTGCGGGCCTTCCAAGAACTCATCGAGTCCGATTCAACCATCTTCATGCAGGTGTCGTCTATGTTTGAGCAGATTCCTCAAGAACTTCTATACGACAAGGACCCGATGGGCAGGCCGCAACTCCGCAGCTACAAACATATGCTTCAGGTCTTGAACCTGGTTATGACTAGTGCGCCGAGATGGACTACAACGGTTCACAGAATTGGCTGGGTCGGCTTTCCACTCAATGTGATTCTCAACTGGCCCATGTCTACGCCAAGCGGGAAAGCGTTCTTCGTCAACGAGAAAGTGAACGCTGCTCTCAAACGCATCTTGGACGGCTGGGGCGAGTATCTTAGCTCCCCGGCTTCGACCAACGTTCTCTCGACCGAGGATGGCTGGTTGAGTGAGACGGCGATGGAGGCATTGACTGATGAAGCCAGTGCAGGGTCAGGCGAACCGACGAGCTTCGAAAGGGTCTTTATGTGCGATCCTTCCTTGCCATTCTACGGATACAAGTCCTGGGATGACTTCTTCACCAGAAAATTCTGGCCGGAGGCTCGTCCCGTAGCTAGTCCAGATGATGCAAGTGTCATTGTGAATAGCTGTGAATCTCGGGCATATCGACTGGCGGTCAATGTTGCCAAACGCGATCGGTTCTGGCTGAAAGACCAGCCCTATTCCCTCATCGACATGTTGGGCGTGGGCAATGAGGAATATGCGGACTACTTCACCGGAGGAACCGTTTACCAAGCATTCCTTAGTAGCCTTAGCTACCACCGATGGCATAGCCCTGTTAGTGGCACCATTGTGAAAACGTGCATTCTACCCGGTACATACTATTCAAAGGCAATTTCCGAGGGATTTGGCTCAACTCACACATCTTTGAGCCCATCGCAAGCGTACCTAGCGGAGGTCGCCACAAGGGGCGTCATCGTTATACGAGCAGACAATCCGGACATTGGACTCGTATGTATCATTCCCATCGGTATGGCGGAGGTCTCAACGTGTGACATTGCTGTTACCGAAGGCCAACACGTTGGCAAAGGAGAGGAGTTGGGAATGTTCCATTTTGGAGGATCCACATGTTGCTTGATCTTTGGACCAGGGGTAGACCTTGACTGGGTGCCAGCAACACAGATGGTGCCACCTATAGGAGGAAAGAAAACGGTCATTCCATTGAATAGCCAACTCGCGGTAGTAAGACGAAGAGCGGCGGCTGCATGAGCCGCGTTAATACATCGAAAATCATAAGATTCGCCATGGGGCTTGATGAATGCAATGTACCTCGTTTAAATTACGTTATTTTTTCCCTGATGCAATGACAACCAATTGGCATCGGTCCGATGTTGACTTACTACTTCAGTGCTAATTGTGGCACGTCGTTGGAACAATGATTTCATAGAACTCTGTCGTAAGATCAAATTCTCGACAGATCCGTCTCCTCGTATTCAAGTGTCTTCCACTCTACGCGGTCCGAATTCTCAAAGGCTCTCCAGCATTAGCCATCATGTCAGAGGGACTCGAGCTTTGTTCCACAATTGTCGACGGTCAACGTATCCAAGTTGCTGCCCTTCAGACCATCAACTATGGCTCCCTTGCAGCTCAGGAACCCACCGAGGTCCAAAAGCTGTTGAAGTCTGCTCAATCAACTGGCTTCTTTTATCTCGATCTTCGCGATGGAGTAGATGGTTGCTACTTGGACAATTTACAATTGCTGTACAAGCTCGCCAAACAATACTTTGACCAGCCAGAGGATGTGAAGGTGGTTGACTTCCGCGATGATCAAGAGAGAGGGTAAGCAAGGCTGCTGTCCATCCATGTATATTGCTTACTTATATCATCCATTCCACAGCTATAAGCCTGGCTATGCGCAGACGCTCGAGGTAGGTCCCTCTATCCAACACCGGCGGCTCACTTCCTGACTCGCTGGTTCGTATAGATGGCCCGTGATGATATAGTCGCCAATGTTGCCCTTCCCAAGCTATTTGGCCAGCGTGAGCCACTCGTCTCGCAATTCATTGCCACCTCTCACGCCATCACCAAAACGCTGTTGGGACAACTCTCTTCGACCCTTGCTCTCCCGGAACTTCTGCCCGCACACCGTGACACTGAGCCAAGCGCATCGGGGCTGAAGCTGGAATCTGTTCCCCTAGAGGAGCATTTGGAAGATGTGCCACCTTCAGAGCACACCGATATGGGCACCGTGACGCTACTTTTTTGCGATCATTACACCACGGAACTGCATGTGCCTGGCCGCAGCGGGGAATGGGCCTTCATCGAGCCGAAAAAGGGGTGCGCCATCGTCAACGTCGCCGATTCGCTACAGCGATTATCTGGGGGGAAGCTGATGAGCTGCTTGCATCGCGTCGGTCAGCCGGTAGCGGGTGCTGGTGAGAGGTTCTGTTTGTTGTATTATTTGAGGCCGGAAGACGCGGTCGCGATGCAGTAGGCTGTAGGTACGAGGTGCAGGGTGGGGCACTTTAGTCGGTTAGATAGACTTGGCGGCCGGAATAGGAATATGACAGCAAAAGCTTAACCTGACCTCTCTGGAACTCTGCAATTTATTCATCAAATTCACTACATCAGAGATGCCGGCAACCTCCCATGAAACCGCCGTCCTAGATGAATGCAGATGGACTCAACTATCTTACAATCTTGAAAGACATTGATCGGTAGCCAAAAAGCACTTGGGCGAAGCTCCCATATGGGCAATCCAGCTTACGGCGAGGTGCATCGGTTACTCCACCCCACGAGGGGGATTCTACCCGAAGAACCTCTCCCCTTTTGCAATCATAAGAGTATCTTCCGACGAGGGCCAGACACTCGTTGTAAATAAGAGGCTCTCATAGGCGAAACTCCGGCTAGAATGGCCAAAAAGGGTACCGGTACACTCTGGAATTCGCGCTTTCTGCCTCTTTGGGCCAGATCCCAACCTTACTGGTATGAGAGATTTGGGCTGCATGAGGCAAAGCATGGTCCACTTCCCCCGCGCCAAAGGGAGCCATGATTCCATAAGAGGCAATCTCCAGATTTGCACACCGTATGGATTTAAGTCTCATTGTCTGTCATATCTCTGTTGTAAAATCCTCATTTTCTAACCTCAACCCCTAGAATATATACATAGTTTTCGATCAATAGCCTAGATTATACTGGAACAAAACAACCGCGAATCTTTGCATTCCCCAAGTCAAACCCCCTACGGAACTCTGCAACATGATCCGGTGTATCTTGAAGCTCGGCCAAGCAGACCTCCAGGGCCTTTTGCTCTCTCTGCGCCAGAATATTCAGAATTTCCCGGCTATCGGCTGAGAGGAGTGTAGTCGCGTTGTGGGCGACGGCGTTATGCAAATGGACGAATGCCTGGGCAAGTCCGATGAGCAGTGGAAGATTCGCCATCGGCCGCATCGACAAGTGCAGCATTTCCAGGGCAAATTCCGATGGCCACCAGTCCAGGGCCTGCTTGACCGACTCAGGCTTGAGATTTGAGCTGCGCTCAGCAAGTTCCATGCCCAATTCGACAAGGCCGATGTTCTTCGACCGACGAACCTCGTCCATACCATCTACGATTGGCCCTTCCATGCCGAAGCCGGACTGGGCACGCAAAAGACATAGGGCGGCACAAGCAGTCTTGGTGACCGTTTTCGCCGGAGTGTTGATGCAGCCTTCTAGAAGACATGGGTGGACGAACCAGAGAGGAAGCAATTGACACATGGTCACCGACGTGAAATCGAGGCGTAGCAGATCGACAGGCACAGGTTGCGAGTCGCTTGCAGACAAGCTTGGTGGCAACTGTGGAGAAAATATGGGGTAATCGAAGCGTATGTCGCCTCCTTGGGAACTTTTACGAGCAAGTTCCGGACGGCCGGTGAAAGACCAATACATATTCCCATCTTCATGGGTTTCCGGGTCAGCGCCAAATGCGTCGATCCATTTCTCTACCACCCTAGTTTCGCTTTGCGTGAAAGCACCAAACATCTTTCCTGACCAAGACAGCGCATGAACCAACTTGCTGGCTTTACTGTCACCGCGATAAACCCAAGGCCGGCTATTACTGAGCTCAAGAAGGAAATCCCGCTGCCACTCTTCTGAAGCGAAGTTGCTTGGTTCCAGCCATTCCACCAGAGACCGAGTTCCAATCCTCACCCGACTGCCACAATGGACTTTGTGCATTACGTTCCCTTTGGCTTTGAAGATTTTGAGCATCTCTTCGGTGTAATTGTTGGAAAGCGGAATGCTGAGCCTCATCTTGTTTGTCTTGGTGGAGCTCCTCTCGGCTAACGCATCTGGATATCCCTCAGACAAGAGAAATCCAACTTGAACACGTCTCCATGCTTGTTGTGCCGCCGCATCTCCTTCCGTTACTAGGATATGGTCCAAGTATCTCTGTACGGCTTCCAAGGCAATTGCTGTGTGTCCAGAATCGGCATTGTCGATGGTCACATGTAGGATAAAATAGTACGGGTTGATTCTAACTTCCGCAAGCTCTTTACTGGCTTTCAGCATGTCGAGTGTTAGAAGCTCAAAATGCAGATTGAAACCGAGGATCTCAGGAAGAAAGTCGTGGGGGAAAAGGGAAATCAGTAGTTGAGTGACCGCCGATTTCCAGACCGAAATGTCGTTAAGGTCCAAGCTCGGGTCAATAAACTCCAAGCTATCACCTCTAGGTAATTCGGCACCAACTTCCTTCAATAATTGGCTATAGACATAAACATGATGTTTATTCACATCTCCATCCCCAAGCTCCTCTGAAAGCACCTGCCAGGCGATCTTGCTCACTGGTCGGAGAGAGAAGGGTGTGGTAATCTTGTTGATGTGTCCTAGCCAAGCCCCGTCGACAAACTTGACAGGCGCTCTTCTCTTCAACCAGGCGATGGCCTCGTCTCTATCCTTGACCAATTCTCTCAGCCCCCCTTCTTTGCGTCTTGCGAGGTACTGCTCCCATCTGTCTGACGTCGTCTTGTCCAAGTCGTGCATGAACACCGAAAGCTTTTCACGTGTGTATGTTCCGATGGATAGTATATTGGATTCCGAGTTTTCGTGGGCGTATGCGAGAGTCTCCGAGAACAGGGAGATCAACAGATTTCTAGCTGAGTCTAACGTTTCTGGGTATTGCTCCAGATTCTGCAATTGGAAGAACATTTTCTTGTAAAAGGCCAATCGCTCGACCTGGGCATGCTCGGAATTTCGTTGAGCTGCATCATGAGCCCCGGTTGTCTTGCTCTGAGGAGAAGGGTGACCCAGTACTTTGCGGCGTTGGATGTGGTGCGTTCGAAACGGCTTTACGAGCCTTGGATATGCAAGTCTAGACAATAAGCCGAGAGCAAGTAAGATGAGGCTAAGCAAGCCTTGCAAAATGACCGCCATGGGAAAAGATGTTTTGCGTTCAAAAATGTATCAAGTAGATGGATGTTGAAATCTCAGTGCATTGGTGGGAAAATCGGAGAATTAGTTGTTCTTTGGTATGGGAAAATGGCGATGAGAGATTTGAATTGGGCAATATTAGTACATGGTGCAAATACGCCTCCTTTTGACTAGAAGACGGGAATAGGTGGGAATCCTGCGCTGAACCACGTGGTTTTGGAGGATTTGAGAGGATTTGGTTTGATGCTGCTATGTCAACCGAACCGCGGGCTAGGCCAAGAAATCTATTGTGTACCCAGGTAAGAGGTAGGTGCTTCACTCGTGAGGCACCCTTTTGGTATATCGTCTGATATTCAATCAAATTTACCGTTGTTCTAGGAATCTCGAAAAACATTCCGGGGAAATTTTTAATATAGGTCGTATACAAGAAGCTGTTGGAACAGGGGTTGCGGTATGCGATTAAGCCTTCTGCTTTCTGTATTGGGGTGCCGTGAGTAGAGTAAGCCTCTTACGGTACCTGTAGCTTTTTGGAAAATATGGCGTCAGATCTCAGCTGCAGGCGCGCAAGAAAACTAGCGCTCTTCCCGGGGACCCCGAACAGGCAGCCAACGTCTATCTCAACTCCAACACGTCGATTTACAACTACGAGAGTGGCACGGCCGGCCGGTCAGGCGTGATCTCAAAGTCTTTATTTACCAAGTGTTTGCAGTGCGCCATCATTTCATCATTCTCAACAAGAATCTATTACTCTTCAAGGAATTCACTACCTGCTGGTATTGATTGGCGGACAATTTACTCCGCTCGGACAACTGCAACTTGATATCAACCCCCACATAATGGGAGACATCATGAGAGAACAGAGCGATTTCCGTTCAATTGTTCTGTCGGGGACAACTCGTAAGTCTCATTATCCTCAATATCTATCGTATGGTACTGACATTACGTCTAGCCCCAGTCAGATATCTCGCCCGCTGGGTAGTCAACGGGCTTTCGTCAAACGAGTCTGATGTTGGTTTTCAGATAGCCGATGTCTACATACGTACAGTCAATGGAGACAATCCTTCGACGGGCTCTACTGGAGACAATGTCGATACGATTGTCATCGACGTGGGCAAAAAAGACGATGACGCTCTTTCCCCCCAGGCCCAAACCGCTCTGGCTTACCTGTCATCCACTGCCCAACGCCTGCTGTTGCCTTCCAGCTCTGTTACTGAACTTGGCTTCAGGTTCATCTTACCGAGCCGAAAGGGCTATGTCGTCCGATCAGACTTCCTTCGTCTAAGGTTGGCCGGATGCACCGTCGCCGATTCCTTCGTGGAATTCATTGAGCCAGGGCACCACATTGATGATACTAGTCTGGCCACCTCAACCTTTGCGGATGTGTTGGAACATTCCGTTGGTGCAGTTTTAGCACGTCATTCAGCACAAGAGACGATTCAGGCCACAATGGGGCGATTAGACGAAGAGCTTCTCGCCAGAATCTCTTTTCCGTGGGTGGTGCCATCACCACTATTGCGCAATCGCCTCGTAGTGGTGGGAAGTCGACACTTACTTGTCATGGGCAACTGGCTCGAGTCTGCCTATTATCTCGGTATCCGAATAACAGTTATCGGCCCTGAAGGTCACTTTCTCCAAGAGAAATCAAAGCTTTATCCCGCGGTTGAACAATACCTGGCGATTGATATGACACAAGATGACAATCTTTCCGCGAGAATTGTGGCTGCTCTTGCTAGAGATGGCAAGGACTTTCACGGGATTACAACCTTCAAAGACCCTTATCTTACCCACGTGGCAAAAGTTGCAAAGCAGCTCAATCTCCCTACTGCACCGCTAGATGCAGTATCAACATGCATTGACAAGCACTTGACCCGTAAGCTGGTGCAGGCTGCAACAGAGCCTCTTCGAGTCACTGGCCTATCTGATCTCAAAGAGCGAATCAGCCAAACAACACCAGCTTACCCCCTCATTGTGAAGCCATGTAGTGGCTATGGTTCTGAAGGAGTGTTCAGAGTAACAAATGAATCTGAGCTATTCGAGGCAGTCACAACATTGGAATCGTCTCCTGAGGAAGTCGACATCCTAGTTGACAAATACATTGACGGACCTGAAATAGACGCCAACTTCGTGCTGTACAACGGAGAAATTCTGTTCTTCGAGTTGGTAGACGGTTTCCCCTGCACAGCGGAGAAGGAAAATTCCAAAGGAGGAAACTTTCTGGAAACTGATCAACTATGGCCTTCAAATCACCCTACAAAGGAGAGTGATCTTCTTCGCACTGAAATCCACGCAATGTTACTCAAGTTAGGATTCAAAACTGGAATTCTCCACGTGGAGGCACGTATACAGAACTCCGCAATGCATTATACGGTGGAGAATGGCCTGCAAGATCTTCGCCCACATGGAAAATCACTCCAGTCTACACCTAGTTGGTTTCTGCTAGAGATCAACCAGCGTCCACCCGGACATGGAGGATTCAGCTCCACGAAGTGGACCTATGGCATCGACTACATGGGGCTCTATTCTCTGTGTGCACTCAACGCCAAAGAACGAATCGAGGCCATGGCTTCGCCCTTTGCATTCCCCGGTGGTAATCAGGGCTGGTGTGACAGCGTTTTCATCAACGCTGACAAGGCAGGCATATACGATGGTGGAGACATCCCAAAGCAGTTGCAAGAACAGCGACCTGACTTGATGGAAAATGTAAGCTTCAGTGCTTGTTATTACACTCATGGGGAGGTGGTACTAGATGATCCACCTCGTATCGCCTTGTTTGTCGTAACTTCCCATGTTAGCCGCCACCATGTGCGCGAGGTTGCACAGGAGGTTCGGGATGTGGCTCAAGGGCTGGTCAAGATGAGATGACAGCACAGCGTGTAATGTCAAATCTTTCGTGCTTTAGTGAGCAAGGGTATCTCTGCCATACTAGAAATATATTTCCAAGATCTAGATTTCGCCGCATGCAGTGTCTCTGGAATTAAGCGAGCCCCTGTCCACACTTTGTCTGAATGAATTGTTGAGGTGTTTACGAGAGCTTAAGCTTGACGAGCGTCGAGCGATGACATTCCATTCTTTCCCACTAGTTGTTCGGGTCAATAGATACTCTCTCGTCTACCCAGAATGCGATTTCGTAATTGCGCGCGGAAACCATTGGCAAGTGGGGGTTCCGGGGTAATTTAGCCGGCGCAACGACGAGCTTTTTTCCACAGGTACAATCTCTTATACTATGCTCTCTAGTCTGGGCAGAGCGTGTGTTATAATTGCAATTCGTCAAGTGCCTAGACCGCATACATTTCATTGCCATTCTGTATACAATTCGGAGACTGAGGCCGAAGGAAGTAACTTCTCATCCATTCCCCAAAAGCGCAAATCAAAACTAGGCACTTGACAACGCCGAACTCATGCCTCCAAACAAAAGCATGGTACTCCCAGACACCCAAGCAGCAGAAGGCGAACCACCAAGCCCAGCTGATCTCGAAACCTGTCCACGCGTGCGAGGTGACCTTCCATTGAGCGTGCTGCTTCTCGCTACTGTCTCGCTATTTGAGAGATTTTGCTATTATGGCTTCTTAGGACCTCTTCGTAAGTTGGTTTCTCTCTAATTACCGAGAACGAGTATTTTCTGGAGCAACGCCTCTTCAATCCAGTTTCTTTCAAGTCAATTCTCTCTAAAGGTCTGGCACAAAACTGGAGAAATCGTCTCGGTTTTCGGATCTCTCCCATTGTGACATTAATTCTCTAGCATAATGAGGCTAAAAACAGGAGATATGGTAGCCTTTATGCCAATTAATGCAGTACAAGAGGATATAAGACATTGCCCAAACTAACAACAAATCAGAAAATTACATCCAAAATCCCCCCCACCGCCCCCTCCTCCCCGGCGCCCTCGGCCTCGGCGAATCAAAAGCCTCCCTAATCATCAACGTCTTCCTAATATTCAGTTATGCAACACCGATGGGTTCGGCCGTTATAGCGGATAGCTATCTCGGTCGTATTCGTACCGTGACGGTTTCTTTTGGGTTCGCATCCTGACTTCAAAATGTGAGTGTTGTGCTGATGAGTTTCTACTCTAGTATATATATCATCGGCATGATAATTCTGTTTGTAACATCGTTACCTAGTATGTTGGAAAGGGGCGCTGGGTTACCGGGGTTGGTGGTGGCGTTGGTTACGGTTAGTTTGGGGTTGGGTGGGATTAAAGCTACGTTGCCGCCGTTTCTTGGTATGATATACATTTACACTTCAAATCTCTAAACGAGAGAGATCAATTTGCTGATTGTACACAATAGCCGAGCAATGTAGCGAAGTCAAGGAAGTTATTAAAATCACTAAGCGAGGCGAGCGGGTCATTGTCGATCGTGATGCCACTGTGGCATATGCTTTTGATATCTATTACTGGTATGTAATCCCTGCCATCACTTATACCACAAACCCCATATTTCTTTCTCCTTTCAATATCAATTGTGTCAGGCCTTTTTAGAGAATCAAGATTTTCTAACGACGGGAGAACCTCTTCCAGTCTAATCTCAATTCTCTACAATGCCCTGGCACAATCGATATCAAAACTGATCAAAGAACCAATCTCCCACCCAAAACCAGCATACCACCTCCCTCTACATAACTAACCACCCTCAAATCTAGGTGTTTCAACATCGGCGCCCAAGCCCGAATCGCCACAACCTTCATCGAAAAATACATCGGTTTCTGGGCCTCTTTCCTCATGTCACTTATCTCCATCTGCCTGGGTCTAGTGTTACTATTAGCAGGACGGAAATTTTTTGGTTTCGGTAAGTGTTAACTCCCTATATCACACTTGTCTCCTTATGCCACACTTTTCTCCTTATGTCAATGATAACGCATGCTTACCTGATATGCTATATAGTCGATCAGAAACCAGAAGGAAGTATCTTACCACCAGCATGCAAAGTTTTCTGGATCGCAGTTAAAAGTGGGTTCCGTATGGATGAAGCGAACCCGGATGTGGTGAGAGCGAGAGAGGGGAGAATTGTGAGTTGGACGAGTGAGTTTGTGGAGGAACTTAAGAAGGGTCTTGTTGCGTGTCGAGCTTTGTAAGTTCTCCTTGTAGATCTCATGATGGTGAGCAAGTCTTCGCTTACGCACCACCACAGTACCCCCTTTATAATCTACTGGCTCTGTCAAGCCCAGATGTCCACAAACACAATTTCCCAAGCCGGCCAGATGCAAACCCACGGCCTGCCCAACGATTTAATGCCCAACATAGTACAACCCCCCTTTCCCCCCCAGAATTCCCTATCCCCTCACCCACCCCTCACCCACCCCTCCACACAAAAAACCCAACTAACCCACCCACCCCCAGAACTCCCTAACAGTAATCCTAACCCTCCCCCTCCTAACCGAACTCCTCTACCCCTTCCTCCGCCGCCACCAAATCCCCTTCCCCCCCCTCCCCCGCATCGCCCTCGGCTTCCTCCTCGAAAGCCTAGGAATGGCCTGGGCGGCCCTCGTACAACATCTAATCTACACCTCGGGGCCCTGCTTCAGCACCCCCCTAACCTGTCCCGCCTCTCTCAACGGCCTGCTCCCAAACCGCGTAAACGTCGCGCTCCAAATCCCAATATACGTGCTAGAAGGAATGAGCGAGATATTCGCTAGTCCGGCAGGATACGAATATGCGTTTGCGAAAGCGCCGAGGAGTATCAAGTCGATTATCCAGGCCGTGTATGCGCTCACTGCTGCCGGAGGGAGTGTGATTGGGTTAGCGTTGAGTCCGACGTATCGGAATCCGTATCTGTTGGGGATGTATGCTGGGTTAGCCGGGGCGATGTTTCTCGTGACGGTTTTGTTGGTTTTGGTTTTTCGTGTTGGGAGGGGAGGACGGTAGGGGATGGGGCTTGGAGGGTCATATATAAAATGTGTGTGAATATGAAAGGTTGTGGTATAAGGAAGTGTTAAGGCCGAGAAGTACCAATAACATCAACCTCAAAACTTCTCCAAAACCCCCTTCACAACCACTAAAATTCTCAAACCCAACCCCCCCTCCCCCCTCTCCATGTTAAACCATAAGAAAACATAATGGCAAAAGTCCGCCTACAAATCCGTTCATCTGTGAGAATCTCCCAAGAGCGATTCCAACGGTTCCGAAGTGGCTTAAGAGCGGTGCCAAATCGAGATTCCAGTTGCAATCGGCCTTGTCAAGCATTTTACCTCCTTTTTCCAACTTGGCAGCCATCAATTACTGAATTCAAAAAGCAACTAACAAACCATCTTCTCCAATCCCAACCATCTCTTAAACAGACATTCCACCCACCCACCCCTCCACTTCCCTCCTCAGCCATTCTGCACCACAAAGACTCACCACACCCCCTCTCCCATTTCACAACCTCATTTCTGGCATCCATGCAATGAAAAACCAAAAACGGTCTCCCATTTTAAGCTTCAAGCTTAATTCTCTGTACCAGAGGTTGAAATGGGAGAGAGTTGGTGCAGCAAAACAAAAATGATGCGATAGCCAAACTTGATACCACAGACCAGCCAAAAGGTTAAAACGCCTTCCTTCATTATCAACAAGCTATACAAATGATGTACACTTCCCTCCCACCACGCTGAAAGACCCAAAAAGATCAAATCGACCCACCAATTCCCCCAATTCCCAAACTCCAATAGCAGGACAAGACAGGGTAGTTATAAATCATACCCCTCCCTCTTCCCTTACGCTACTTCACTGTTATCCCCTACCTCATATATTCATTCTCGAATTACCACCTCCCCTCCTAATTGATATCCATATTCAAACCCCCGGTTTCGCCAAAGCCGCCTCAGCCGCAACCTTTGCCTCCATCTTCCTCCTCGCCGCCAGAATCATCTCTTCTCTCCTCCTCTGCAACAGGGCTTGTCGTTCGCCCTTATTCGTGCTCCACGCCTGAGCGGGTTTCTTCTCGTCTGCGGCCGCGGGTGCCGATTCTGAGCTCGAGGACGCTTGGTCTGCGATTTTGGCTTTCAGGTTATAGCGGGTGATGAGATCGGGTTGGAGGGGTTTGGCGGCTGCTGGGGCAGCCGTTGATGCTGTGGTAGAGGTTGTGACGGGTAGGGGCGGTTGGAATGATTGAGGGGGCTATTTGGGATGGGTTAGCGGATAGTCTATACCAGAAGTTGAAACGAGCAGATATGATGCTTGGGAATAAATCATAGAGCCCCACAAGATATCCTCCATATCCCGACAGTATAGCAAATGTAACAAAGCAAACAACATCTAAGAAACGCAATCTCAACTCACAACTTCCAACCCCCTCCCACTCAAAACCCTCTCCGTCGTCGCCACCACATTCCCCCCATTCCGCTGCAGATCCCACATGATACTCCTTCTCGGCACCTGCGGGAACATCTGCTGTACCCTCTCGACGTCCTCCTCCCTCGCGCGCAGGTTGGTGGCCGTGGAGCCTCGTGCCCCCGCGCCGCCATGGTTCGAGCTGGGCGAGAAGAAAAAGTAGCGGATCGCGAACCCTCCGAGGACGAGGATCAGAAGGAGCTGCGGGATGTTGACCGTCTGGTCGGCTTGTGCCATGGTGGTGGTGAGTGGTATGTTGAAAGAGGGAGCTGGGAAAGGAAGGTGGTTGTGTTAAGGGAGTAGAGTGTTCGGTGGCACGTCGGCGATGTGTTTTGAGAAGAGTGAAGGTCGTGTTCGAGAAGGCTCAAGAAGGGTTAAAATTCTAGAAATGTAGCGAGCCGGTTTCAAGGAAAAGAATTGTGTTGACAATTGAGATATTCCCTGGTAGTGACCAAACTCGAAGCTACCAAGGTACGATGCGGTAAATATGGTCACGTGCACGGTAGTTCATTTAGTGCCTTATTTTTGGTGCCTAGTTTATCTTAGGTACCCCGCCTTAGCTGGAGTTTCCAAGTAGTGTCACATTAGAAAGTATCATTACTGTTATTCAGACTGAAGGGAGTTCAAAGCACTTTCATTTATGCCCACAACCTATCAGTTGCCATCATGCAAACCTCGCCGGGATGCAGCAACTCCTAGTAAAACAAGATCCTGCTAAAAGCCCGTTGCGCATACTCCGTGTGTATGTATAACAGAGTGAGCAAGCAGTAAACGCCTTCCCTTGAAGACCATGCAATCGTTGGAGGTTCATGGATTTGGGTCATAATCGAAGCAGAACCCATCACAGAAACCACACCCATCCCAGAACGCACCAATCTATCCACCCAAGGTCTTAGCCGCAAAAACAATCGAAAAGTTCATCGACAATCGATTTAGCCAGACAGAAGAGCATTGCCGATTATGCAATAGAACCACGAGGTCCAGCTGGCAAACTCTCGAGGTCATCGTAGATTAAAGTCAACTCGCGCTTGTGTTCTCAATTAGCCAAGTTCTTCAATATTCCAAGAAAACCAACTTACCCTCTCCTTTGACCATTGTTTAATATCAAAAAATATGTAATAACCTCTCTCAGTGCCATTACCAAGTGTTTGAGGAACCATCATATCATCTTTGGTCAACCATTGTTGCAACTTCTTGTGGTAGCGCCAGTTACGGGTATGTCTAGGATTGTATACATTAGAGACATGAACACTGTAGAATAATAATATCAGACTTACAGTTCTTGAGCTGCCATGATTTGCTGGATATCATTTGGGTTGCTATAGAACATGAAAAGCAACGCCTCATCATTGAAGTTTTGGATTTTGCTTTCGAGTTGAGCTACGTTATGGACGCGATAGCATTCTGGGATATTGAAGTGAGGAACAGGAGGCCGACTTGGTTCATTATCCCACGGCGAGTAGACTTCGGTGGAGAAAGGTCTAGTACTTGTTAGTAATTATTTACGTTGGTTGGACCTCAACGGTAGGTTCACTTACTCGGATGAGTTGAGGTCAAAGCCGAGATTGGTAATGTTGGAGCCATTGACGAGGGCGGAGTAGTCGGGGAAGTTGTTCATCATATACGACCAGCCTTTGAGACCCCATTTGTCAATTTCGGTCATGTGCGCCAAGGGATCTACAGCTTCGGGGCCATCTTCCGAGTGACTTTGAGATGTTGGAGAAACAGGTTCAGCACCATGGGATCGGGGTATTGGGCCGTCAGGCTGCTGCGAAGCGCCATCTGGCCGAGAACTTGGTCCTGCATTCATGTCGTTGCGTTGGGCGGAAGAGGAAAATTGTGGATTTGAGAAGGGCTGTAACAATTAGCTCTTTTCACTCTTGAGTTTACCCAATCATTATCCACATACACCACTGTCTTCGACCCCGCCTGAAACCTGCCGATTTACTTCAGATATTCTCGAATTCGCCACTCCTGAAGATAAAATTAGTGAATTTCAAAAAAGCAACCGTTGTACTCACCTGACAGGCCTGCTGGTGACGCGATCCGGTTCCCCGAAGGTGGTGGTGCCCTGCTGCTTCCTGATATTGCGTTTAACAGACCGTTGTTCCGACTCGGCTGTTGAGGATTCGCTGAACCAAAACCCAACCCGTTTGCTGGTGCACCAAAACTAACACTCGACATCAGATTTGACCCCCGATCCTGACCAATTTCTCCGTTCGCATTGCGGTTTAGTGGAGGGAACTCGTCAACGCTATTCGATTGCGACGCTTGACCCACAGCGTTTTGGCTACCGAATCGGAACCCCCCTTGGCTACTAGGTAGTTGTGACGAGGAGTTGAACAGGTCGTCCTGCTGCTGCTGTGTTTGCTGAGCATTTAACTGTTGCTGCGAAGAGAGAGCCGAAGGCTGCATTCGCAAGTTGGCAGAAGGCCCTAGGTTTCGATTTCCGGAGGCTGCCCACGTTGAACTGCTTGGTTGGGGTTGGTTGTTGGATAATGATGGAAATTCTCTGATACATATTAGTGGGAGCTGGGACAACGGGAAAGTACCCGTATTGATGCAAGTATATCATCATGGTCTGAAGGCAGCCCTTGCGGCGTGAATGGAACCAAAAACCCTAGGGTTACTCACGAAAGATCTAGGGGCGCTGCCGACTGAGAAGAACCTCCGATTGTTTGCGCGAAGCTCGTCATTTGTCCATTATTCGGTCGAGGATTCCCTAATCCAGCATTTCCCATTGGTACTCCTCCACCAAATGCCCAGGTCGCGCCATTGCTTGCTAAGTTTGTAGTTACACGGTCAGCACATTTCCTGACCCTCGATCTCAAGGGCTCCAAGAACAAGCATACCCATCTTCTGACCGGGCGGTAACCTGCTAGAGACACTTCTATTCTGGGGCAATTGCTGTTGACTGGGAAAGCCGTTGGGTAGGCCGCGGAGGGATTGAGGTCCGACTCCTAGATTGTCGAGCGATTCAGTCAGCGGAAGTTTAAAAGAAGGCCAAAGTAGGCAATGGTAACAGATGTATGGAGACACCGCATATCGTTATGTGGCGGGGCGCATTTTCCAGGAACATCACGACAACCTTCCACCAACTCCAAGCTCTCTTCCACGTATATTGACACTTGTCACATTCTCCAGAGTCTCAGCAAGGCTTCTCCGACGCCAGACGCATGGTTTATATTGGCGCTGGCGCATTTGGTGAAGTTGGTCGCATGCTCGGGTGATGCTACTGACATATCTGCCAAAAGCGCGCCGATGCTATCATACATGAAGCAACATGAAGCTCTCCTAATAACCCAATGCGCCATGCCCTCTGGAGAAAAACAAACAGTTCTCTGGATGTTGGATGGTGTGCAGCGGGGCCCTTTGGAAAGGACAACAGTATTTGGTGAGCGTACCTGGCCGATTCATCGTTGTATAAGAGGGTCGTCGGTCGTCCGTAGTTCGCGAGGAGGTTTGATACCCAGGGAGATCGGCAATGAAGGTTGTAAGGCTGTGGGATGCGTTATACAATTGTAGACGGTGATCCAGTTCTGAGGTGCTGCTCCAAACTCGCTATGGGCCCGTGCATCTTGCACCGTGCCGATCCGCTTTATCCTTAGTCAGCCCGACGCTTGAGGCCCGCTACTTGTAAGATAACAAGCTCAAGAACGGAACAACAAACTTCTAAAGAGAAACCTTTTCTACAATGCCAACTTTCAATGAAGAGACTATTACTCAAATTCCACTTGTACGTTCAAATCATGTCGCACATAGTTTTAATTAACTTCAGAACTATATTTTGTTATCACTACTCGCGACCCACTATGCTTTGCAACAAAGAGGAACAACACCCCAAACATATCCAAATCTACTTTCTTTTGCCGTTAAAGTCGTTACAATGATTTCCCATCTATCTAACAATTCGTAAGTCATCCATGTTCCTCCTGCGTTTTCATGCCATCTCTTTTTCTACGTACCCAATTTGTTTCTCACTCTGAGAAACTCCAAGGTTGCTATACCACGGAGGGGAAGGGAGAAAATGTAGTGTAAAGTCCGGGGCGGGCGTTGTCATGTAAGAAGGGCGTTCTTGAAATGGTGGTGCTATGTTTCAATATCGTCCTCTCCTAGAAGCCTTGGTATAATAACCTGGAAGGTTTCTGCACGAGTAATTGAGATAGGAGGCCATGGTTTCGGAGGTAAGTTGAGAGCCAGCCCGGCTTAGACACAAGGTAAAACTCCAAGCCCGTCATCATCATTGAAATTTTGAGATTTTCCCTCGATGCCCTTTGTGGTCGTTTCGAATAATATTCCCCGTCTCAAATGGTAGCGTAGGCGAGGTCAAATACCCTGGGCCGAACTAACACGACAGGTTCCTGTTCTATTCTGCGATGGTCTGCAAGGACTGCTACCTCTTATGGCTATTCGACTCCCAACTCACTGATATGTCCCTTAGTCTTCCTCGAGTTGAACGATATAACTCCGCCGAATGTAAACTGCCGCATATACAACCAGTCATACAAGGGGACGACCGAAGTCGTCCCAATATTCCACACTGGTTCAGTTATCGCCCCACATGTCACTGCCGCTAGCATGATAATTGTAGCTTTCATCACCCATCATACCGGACATACCCTGCATGTTCCCGGAACCATCCATATTTGTCGAATATGGCTCGCCTACATCTGTCCCAGGAGCAACACCTGACTTTCCTTCCTCAAGCTTTAGTGTTGAAAATAATGCTTTCATGTCGCGTAAATCTTCGGTTTCGATATCTTTCGGTACCGAAGAACGGTCTTCTACAAACTTTCGGATGGAACGTATAATAGGAGGATATGCTTCGTCGTTTGGTAACCACCAATGCATGCAGGACCGATCGCCGAAAAGATCTGCCATTTGTGTTCGAAATTTATAAGCGTAAATATATCTAATCAAACGGTTAGCTGCTGCTTTGAAAAATGACGGATGATTCCTACCCATTCGCTTCAATCATGGCAAGTTTTCGGCGTCCCCACATGCAATGTCTCTCATCTTTGGGAACAAACAAAAGAGCCATTCCAAGACTCGCCTGGCATGCCACCATCGTCCCAGGTTGGCTGTTGGGCCACATTTCCATGGCTTCAAATAACTGACAGAGCTCCAATGCCTTCTTCACAACCTCCGGGTTTGGTTGCATTTGTAGTATCATTGCAGTTTGATACATATGCATTAGCTCAACGGCCTGCCAGTCTATTAATGCCACGTTCATGGCCCAGAGAGGGCCACTACACAAGACACCTGGTAGATATGGATCCACAATATCGTTTGGATCTCGCGGTGGACAGCCTGTAAAGTCAGTGACCAGGTAACGACTGTCTCTTAGAGCAGGGTCCATTTTTATCTTCCACTCTGCAATTCTCGTTCCAATCTGTGCATTTTCGACCAGGAATTGGTCCAATGATAACTCTCCCTTGCCCATTTTTGCAAAAACAATGGACATATCCCTCGCGATTAGACGAGCGTCGGAGAGCGCAGCTTCGATTTTCCAATGAATAACTACTGGTTCCATCGTAACCATCTGGCTGTAAAAATCGTAGGTGGCGGAAAGCCATTCCCTTGAAAGAGTCGTTTCGAAGCCACCCATCATGCTAGCAAAGACGTCAAATCGCACATACCAATTGAGTGTAATGCGAGCCATTCCGCTCTGCATGGCAGTTTCTGGTGTGTACAATTCCGTCAGGATTTGGTAGGCCGCTTTTTGGTGGCCAAGTAAATTTATCCAATCTCCCAGAAATTCCTACTGATAATTAGATACAAGCTGCCTTCCAAGGTAAAAGAAGTTTTAGATTTACCTCGATGGTAGCTAGCTGTAGCATTACTAGGATGGTGGCATGATTGTGTCGCTCGCCATTTTTCAATGATCGCAAAAGTAGTGACACAGCCTTGTTATAATATTGAAGAAAATCTTGTATCTTGCCATTTGGGTTATGGAGTGTTCTTTGGAAGGCGGAAAAGCCAACTATTGCATAAAGCAGAGGTTCGTTCTCCAATGCAATTGCCAAGTATTGCGTTCGTATAAAGTCATCAGCATCATATTTGAGCGAGTAGTGCAGGTGAGTGATGTTTTCATAGAAGTATGTCAGATAAAATTGTAGGTCTGGTGGCAGATGGCTCCAGTCGACCCGGCCGGACGTAGCATAGAAGCTCGGTTGCATTGGGAGTCGTGAATCTGTGAGGGTTTGGTAGGTGGGATAGTTTACTGATCCTTCAGTAGATGGTGTTGGTGATGCACCTTTGTCTTGCACTAGAGAGGGCGTTTCGGAGCTATTTCTTGTCGATGATTTTGCACCACTAGAAGATTGATTGGTATCTTGTCGGTGAGGTCCGGGTTTCGACGAATTTTGTACTGTCTGGTCTTCCAATTCGTCTTCGTCGGGTATGGCCTCCAGTGAACGCCCGCCTCCTTCTTCATCATCGTCAGATAAGGAATCTGGACTTTCACGGGTCGTGTTTTGCATGTTCTTGGCGGACTTTTCTGAAGCTTTCAACGAAGCTGCTGTCGGTTCAGGATAAATACATTCTCGCCCACCTTTCTTACATCCTATAGAAGTGTTTTGTTAGAATTGCATTAACTTCTCTTAGACTAGTTGTCTCTTACGTTCGCAAATCGGGCGGCTCTCATCACACTACACCCCTATCAGCAATATTTCTCAGTGATCGTTTTCTCAACATACCTTGACTCTTCTGCTTCTACACATGTAGCATCCTGAACGGGTTCGACGATGCTTTGTCTGATCAGAGCCTTGGCTAGATTTCCGTCGATTCCTTGGGGGTTTTTGAACAATCATTGCAGGATCTTGAGCGGCAAAGAGGTAGTTGAGATCTGCGTACGAGCTGGCGGAGCTCAATTGGTGGGAAGGGGACGTCTCCTTTTTAGAAAGGTTATCGACTGCCGCCGATGAATACAGATCTGTATTCGAACGGCGTGCGGCGTCTTGGTGGCGGAGATCTGTCATGACGTCCCTGTTGGCAATAAAAATGCTCAGCAGCGTGTAGCGGGATACTTTTGCAGTGAAATGCGCCGATTCCCAATCCTTTGGGAGAAGTAGTCCGGAGATTTGATTTATCCCAGAAGCCGCATCAAGGCCCTAGACCAAAAGAGGCACAAAATGATAGACTAACAAGAGGCCGATTGAGGTGAGCTTGACACAAGTCGCAATCGCACGCACGACTTCACAGTACAGTAAGAGCTCAGGAACCGGCGGGCCCAAGTCAGAACCTTGCCAACAAAGATACCCTTGCTTCAGGGTGAGTTGGGTAAGCAGGGTGTACAAGCTTTTTGGTCGATAGTTGCGGATCCAATTCCTCGAACCCTTGGCCCCGAGCAAGCCAACCTTGCTTTGGACACCGGCTTCCCGCAATGATCTCAGAGCTTATCGAAGTTATCGCGGGCCTAGGTTGTATTTTCAAAGGAAAGCTCGTGGCTTGTGAGGGTCAATATCGCACCAGGAACGTAATTGACCTGCTCCAAAAGTGGTATTCAAGGCTGCTATTAGGATAACCACGCTATTTCGGCGATGATTCTGCACTCCCAGGAGCGGGAAAGCAGGTGCAGGATGAGTAAGAGTGGTAGTACTAGATCTTTGAGTGGATTTTGATAAGTATCCTTGAATGATTCCAGGGCTGCTAGCTCTTCGCCGCTGTATACAGAAGGAGTACCGAGTACGTGATCTGATGATAGGAGCGTGAGCTGCATAGAACTTTCGAGTACAGGCCGGTCTTTGAAGGCCACGACGACTTCGCTTTGTGGCGGCTAAGACAAACAATCCATTCTTTGCCCTTGGATCTTTCTCCACGGGCCCCAGAGTAGGGGAAATTGATTGCTACGCTGCGCTAGTTCTGCTGCAAGATTGAATGCTTTCCACGGCTGACCTTCCCTTCGTCCCAGACGGCAATTGGGTCCCAGATACAAAGCTATCGTGGACCAGAGTTCAGAACAGTGATTGAGACTTGGGGACAGAATCGTTTTCCCAGGGCAAGCAAGAATCCGCTGTCGAAAGAGGGCAGTTCGGATTTGATAGACCCAGTATTGTCCAAGCCAACCCTAGCTATAGGCTCTCGCAGTGCTGCAGATAGTACAGAACTAATCCAATGGCATGAGGAAAGCAGAATTGAGGCTGTTGCAGGGAGAGGAGTCGCACAGGGGATGAGAGGCTGGACGTTGAATCAACAGCAGTAGGAGAAGTACAGTACAGTACAGTACAGCACTAGAGGAAAGAGAGAAATATGATGACAAGAAGCAGAAACGGAGGGGTGGGACAGGAGGCAGAGAGGGGTCATGGACAGGGCCACATGCAAGCCTGATGGAAGAACCACTTAAGAACCACTTTACAGCGTGGGGAGTTGGAGTTCCCGTAGGCCACACCGACGACAGGGAGCCCACTGGAGCCCACTGCAGTCCACTGAGATCCACCAAGATGCCTGATGTGCTGGGGGAGCTGACGGAAGAAAAAGTCAAGTCGTCTGTGCATCGACGGTAAAGCCAGGGGAAGGCCAGAGGAACGGGACGCTGGCTTCCCCCGTTGGCCCCGGCCGTGGTTCGTGAGTGAAGCCGGTGATGATCCGCAAGATCCTCGCAATATTGATGCCAACTGCTCCAGCCAAACCAGACAAACCAGCCAGCTGTTGCTCCGTGCTCGACTGCTCCTCCCGCTGCCTCCCCGCCGCTCAACGTCCTCTCCACGGCGTCTACGCCCTCCTCCTCTCACCACCACCGTCTTTCTCCTCAACCGCTCTCATCGACACCGAGCAGCAGGATGAGGGTCTGACAGCTTCACAGCTCACAGCTGCACGACAATTACCTTACCACCACCGCCGTTCGCAGCCCTAGTCAAGGCACGCCTGCATGGATAAGGAAAGATGGGAACTCGCAGATAGCAGCCCAGCCCATCATCCAACACCACCACCACCAACAGCCCCGCCGACCACCCCATCGTACTCGTACAGTATCTTGGCCATGATGCGGTCCTCTCGTCCTCTCGTCCTCTCGCAGGGCCGTACTGTACTGTAATCCCACGTACTCCGTACTGCTGTACTCATCCTATGGCTCGTCCACGCCCAGCCATGGCAGTTCTCTGCGCTGATGCAGCATCTGCTACCCCTCGCCATTCTCCGCGCGCTGGCGGCCGCAACAAGTTAGAGCCATTCCCGAACATTATAGACCTGCTCGTTGGGTCCAGTAGGCGCTGCTTAACATGCGGAATATAGGCTGCTCCCGGCAACTAGCACGACGGCCGAGATCCCTGAAGCATGGAAAACGGCCCCCGATTCATGGGGAATGCCAGCCCCAATGCATATCGACCCATCAACGACAAGTGACCAGCCAGAGTGAACGAGGCTGCCACTCTTTCGCCCATTCTGGCGACTCCTGCTTGACCAGAAAGCCCGCAAAATGGATCAAAGAGACGAGGAGAAATATGCGCGCAAAGGAAGAGGAGTGGAGGTGTCGAGGAGCAGCGTGAGAAGGAAACCAAAAACAGAAAGCCGTGCTTTTCCCAACGCGTATGACATGCTTCTGCAGCCCCGATTAGGCACTTGGAGGCAATTAGCCAATCCCAAAAAGACTCGTTTTTGCAAGACCGCCTCCCTTGATTGCTGGTCTTGCAGGAATGAGTGTGCCACTTTCTACACACAGCCCAATCTCACCCTACTTACCCCCCGAGTTACCTATCACGATGTTGGTGGTGCCCGGCGTGGCGTCTGTGAAACTACCAACCACTGTCAAAGACTGTCAAACGCCTTCTATAACATGGCCAACTTCTCTGTTATTACAAAGGGGCATTGCGACGTTGATCGGAAACGTGTCTGTGCCGTACCAACCGCCCGTCACGATAATGATATTATTCGTTGACCGCGCGCCCAACGGCCTAATCAAGAATGATTTTCAAATGCCCTTCTTATGGCTTGACGTTGAGCCTCTACAACACCAGCCGGCGTGGTGTTTAGCCGCGTTCCATGCGCCGGAGATCACGAAGATGTGAGCCATCCTCTCCGATGGTCTGCAGTCCCGGCAAATCTGCAGACATGTGCGAGACGCTCCCATCTCTCCACTCGTGCGGAATTTCCCTTCAAGCTTCGATGGAAGGGTATCGTCGGAAAATTCAGTGCGGCCGGCAATGGGCGGATTTTGGAGGGGGTTTTGGTTACTCCTGATACAGAATACCATGCTAATTTGGAGTGGAATTTAGAGCAAAGAAGAATCCGCTCTTCGATCTTCTTTGGTGCCTCAATGTTATGCCGCTTCATGCTCGGCCTTCAGCTGACATGGCCTTTCAATATGATATCCATCGTCACTGTTAGAACCAAGAAGCCGGGTCCCGTCAAACAATCCTTGACAGGTCCCTTAAGTTGACTCTTATGAATGCTTACGTGGGTTGGGGGTTATTACGAATCAGAGCTCAATTTTCCGAAAGGAAGACAAGGAGATCGGCGACATCCTCTCTTTTAGCCTCTCAACCTACAGGCTTTTCATAAGGACTCGCGGAACGACAGGACATCTAATTCATGGAGCCCCCGAATCATGCAGGTACGAGTGGCATCCTCAATGAAAACAAACGGAGAATTTCTGTCGTGCTAACGTCACTCTTTCCAGAAATATGCTGATCTACCCGCAGTCGACACCCTACCAGATACCGAAAATTGGGGTCTCTATGAATATCTTCCTACAGGTTCAGCACTTGTAGATTCCAGGTATGTCCGAGGCTCAGCATTTTGCTATCAGATGCACTCACCTATTACACCCTGGATCATAGCGGTTGTACAGAATCGTGCCGTCGTTATTCTTACCCCAATTAAGATGCATATTACCAAGCTATTGTTCTGCAAGATAATATAGCTCTACGCATGCTACCCACACCTCACCATTTCATTTTTGGATAGGTTACCCGAACCTACCGGGTTATGATCCGAATGGTATGAAAGTGTTATTACTATGGTACGCCTAATATCATCATCGATGGCTCGATCTCCGAGTTGAGAGAATCATTTTCCAGCCATCTTTCATGCATCATCAGACTTGCCTGAGAGGTCTTTCTGGATATTCGATGTGGGGTTGAAAGAGGCGTATACTCCTGGGTAAACGCCGCAATATGTCGACAGTAAACCGGCCAATGGATGGTCAAAACTTCCAAGGAATCGCTTGGGCTGACGTGAGGATGCAACTACCGTCATATAAAAATGGGTTGTTTTCTTTTCCATATATTGCATCCACTAATGCCGAGAAATAGCATGGCTTCACATAGATGGCATAAAAAATGGGTTCATGTCACCAATTATCTCCCAAGTACCTAGGATTTAGGCACTATCCTCAATCTGGACATCTCCGACGTCAATTTTTCAATATGCAAGTAACCTTGTCTACACATCTGCGGCAAGGAGGTACCCGTTCGTACGACATATGGTTATTCTCTTGTATTTCGAGCTTTCCGTTCTCCAAACATCTTGGTGCATACCGATACCTGCAAGTTCAACTGCACTCTGCCGTCAAGAATTGGTTGGAAAAGTGGTTCGAGGAACGGCTCAGCAAGCTAGGCCTTGCGGGGAATTAGGCTGAACAGCACAGCACCGTGGCTGCAGTTTCTCATTTTCCATCCCCTTGAACTGCAGCTTGGGATTCAATATTGCGACTTCATCTGGCTTTGTTTGAAGTGGCGATTTGTTCTGGACTACAATCGGATGTTTTCTATTCTCGACACTAAACTCGTAAGATCTTACGCCGATCCGACGATCTGGAGTCTCGCTCAGCTTGTTCATTGGATACCAGAACAGCGGTCAGACGGAGACCTTTTCCGATACGTAGGTATGTATCTTGTTGGTCTGCCAGTGCGGCTTTAGCTAAATTCGAACAAACCCCCATTGTTGGAGATACGTGTCGCCTTTGAAGGGGATATTCACGAACAGAAGTTCAGTTGCCGCCGACGTTGCTTCTCAAGTTCTCAATCAGTAAGGTTGTCATATTTTGTCATTTTGAGGAGTAAAACATGTTACCAGTAGTCAATCGGGTTATTGCCATTTCCAATTCGGTATAATTTGTCTTACAATACGCTCTGATGCTTTTATGCCTATCGTCCTTCTCAGTTGCAATGGATCTGCAATGCACTTTCACTTCAATCGTCCCGATAACGCTGTTTTTCACGTTCCTACCACTCTCGTGCTTTGCAAATTCCGATCTCAAGATCCCCCATGACGTGTAGGAGCCTCAAGACGTCATATCCCCCGTTCCTTCAACGCTCAAGATACCCAGACCATTATACCCAGATTAGGAATTCAGTTATCGCCCAGGCTCCTTTACACGATATGATCTTTGTCGTAGTGGGGCCAGCGTGTCTAGGGTTATACTGGGAGATGAGAGGGCATAGGATGGGGAAGGGAAGGGGAGGGGAGGGATGAAACGGTAGGGCTGCAATGTTGGGTTGTGGTGTGGGAATTTTGGGGGGCTGGGGTGGAAGTTTGTGGGGGAAGAGGATGGTGGTATGGATGGGTGGGCTGAGGGTTGGAATGTTGGTGGAATGGCTAGCTTCTCTTCTCTAAAACTTACCAGCCATTACCCCTTTAAACCATTCTCCTCTCATCCACACTTCTCTCATTCTACAAAACCTTCGAACAACGAAATCTATGCAACCATATCCATCTTTCCCAAGTCAAGCTCTCCATTTCAAACTTTTCACTTAACCTCAATCCATTCCCTTCCCCCATTCTCAACTTCCCCTTCTCCTTTTCTAAACTAAGCATTCATTCAAGCGAAGGGCTCTTTACACTCTGAGCCAGTCTCTTCTCTTCTGCCGACAGAGTTTAAGTTCCCTCGATGTTTACGAAATCGTTGGTTTGAACTTTTGTTGTGATGTAATGTGGAAGTACGTAAGAGAAGATTTGGGGAGGGGGTAAGAGGGTGAGGGGTATGGACGACAGAGTTCAAGTTCCCTCAACGTTTACAAAATTGCTATCGTAGAAGTAGCGGGGGAAATATCGAAGGAGAGAGTGTTCGTTTTCTGTTGGGGATGTAAAATAACGGTGTTGAATTTGTAGCCGGGAGAGTATGGAGCGTCTTTGGTGTGTTTGAGTTTGGGTTTATGCTCTTGTGGGGAAGTTGTTATGATGTTAGTTAGGTGAGGGGAGCGGGTATCATTTCCTCTTATAAAGTCCAGGATTCTTGTATACTGATTAGTTGTTGTCTATTACCTATCTCCTAATTTAAACTCAAAGCGTTCTCCCTCATTTCAAACTATTCTCATCTCATCAAGCAGTTTTCTCTTAACAGGTAATCCCCACGCAACTACAAATAATTCCTACCCTCCCCAATCCATTAGCCCCCGGGTCATTTAACTCTTACACTCTATTTCTATTCTAATAGGTTATAAAAGTTTGTTGGTTGAAGGAATAGTTGCTTTGATCTATACATTTATTTATTTATTTACACTATTTAACGTCAAGCGGAGTACGCAATTTTTCATGATATCCAAGAATACCACAATCAGCGAGTCCTAGAAGTCCTAAGC